>JACCGJ010003450.1:0-59978 GCA_013407085.1 Atriophallophorus winterbourni
GCAACGAATATTCAATTAGGAATTTGGTCGAAGGCTCCGGTTTTTAGAAAACAACGATTTCCGAATTCTCAATGTTTTACAGGTAAAATATATAAATGAGCCTATTGCATGAACTAACATCCTATCAAATGCTTTGTTTTTAGCAAGAGATTTGAATGATCAGTTTTGTCTGTCAACATACAATTTGATTTTTCGATACATATGACGAAAAAAATAACCACCAGCATTACTGCAATCCACATAATCTCCATATCACACACAGGTAACACAGCTAACACACGCAGGTAACACTTAGATAACACAGATAACACAGATAAGAAGAAGAAGAAGAAAACTTCATTCGTTAAAACGAATTTTCAGTTTATCAAAATAGTTTAAACACAGAATTTCAATACGAATAAGATGGACGTCAATCTTTGATGGGAAAATTTGAGATTGCCAGTCACATTCAAAATCAAAACAGCTTCGGTTTCGTCCGCAGGCATTAGGCTTCGTAATTGTGATGGATGTTGGTGAAAAGTCATGCTGCACGATTTTTAAACCCCCATGTATGAGTTTTCCCGCATTTTTCTGACCGGCGGAGCAAATTTTTCATCCTTCAGAATAAATATATTTCGCAGCATTCCAAGCGTGCTTGGCATCAAACGTCCTCCGTTTACATGTACGCGACATGTTGAAACGTTTCAAAAACAAAGGTTCCGTGTTGACTGAAAAAATAAAAATGCATGAAAACATTAATTTTGAGCACGGCCGATTCAAAGGTCCCGCTGCAGATAACAAAGATAAACACATGATTGTAGTTTTCAGATTTAGGATTCAAGAATTTATGGCATAATTAGCTCGTACTTTTACAAAACCACAGGATATTCGTATATATTCGTATATTTATGTATATATATATTGAATACCCCACATCATCCCTTAAAACATTTATTCGAATACCGTGATTCACGTCATACACGCAGCCACTCAGCGACACTGCAAATTCCCCACTCCCGTATCAGCTGTCGCCGATATTTTTATTGTGTACGTGTCTGTTTCCTTTGGATTTCCCTACCCGAAACTCTTGTCATCTCTCCCAGCATCGGAACGTTTATTCGAAATTTGGTACTTATTTGTTGCATACGATTTGACGACACCAGCGTATGGATTCTGGTAACTATACAAACTTGACTATAACATTGACATAACAGGTTTAGTTTTACTATTTCCTGAATGGAGATTTATATGATATGTATTGGAAGCTATGTGCTTTTTGTGACATAAATACCGATCTGATCTTGAATCTTGAAATGCGGAAATACTGAGGCGGGGTAATCATAAAAGGATAGGAGATGAAATAATTTCATATAAAATGCTATTGTTCCTGCAAGTGATTGGAGAAATCCTTATTGGCATTCAACATGTAATTGAATATAATGTTACTTACAAAGAAACTAAAATTACCGATTGCATCAATCAAATCAAAATAATCACCTTAGCATATATAACAGAGGTGAACTGTCTTAACTCGGAAACCTACCGTGTAATGGGGAGAAGTTTTCATTCGAACGAATGACTGATGATTTATCGCTAATTCGTTAAAGTTTTATGGGATTATAATTGTGCTGTATGGTAGAGATACATAACTCTGTTCAATAAGTAGTTGGGAATTTACTTGCTACGCAAGTATGAAACGCACACGAGTTTGAATCAGGATACGCTCAAAATATTATATGACCAACATACGAACTGCTACGCCAGAATGGTTGTTTTATTTTAGACGCGATAAAACAGACGACCTAGATGTTACAAACAGTACGGTTCTATACGCGATTGCCGACTTAGCCTCGTTCAAATTTGCACTGCGGGTTAATATCAAGGTGCAACCAAATAACCTTAGGTGTATGTATGACTGTTCTTGAACTTAAACTTAAAAACCATTTTTTTGACCTCAATATGGCGTCCAGGTGCACCTTAAGTTTAGCAATACGCTCTGCTGCGATTCAATTAATTTTGGTTTAATTTGCACATATACGTTTACCGTATTCATGCAGACGTGATATTTACAATCTTGATATATTTTTCTCTTTCAATTCACTAGGTGAAACATCAATTACCCACACATCGAAAATGATGAGACATCAGACATTATTATGTCACCTTAACAATTTGCGTGATCTGTGAAGCATTTCGCCAATAAATTTCGAATACATTTTGCCACATCAATTTTTCGAAGGTTGTGGAGATGACGTTAAATACAGATTACATATTTGACCAATATTTGTAGTCAACAAATACTGAAGTGACGAAATCCCAGGACAAAATATTTCATTTGATAACGTAACTTCGTCATGGATTAACACACCTTGCAATACAGTAGGTTATCGTTGGTCTAAACATAGCGAACGGTTGAGAAAACATACAACCAGCTTTAAATGGTTATTTAATAAGCGCGACAGTCGTATTCAAACACAACATACGGGCGAATTTGGTTTATTGCATTGGCGAACATACATTGCTGATTACGTGTGTCACTTTTTCTCATATGCGTCATTCTAATAGGATTATCCTCGCATGATTCAACATTAAGACACGTTCAAAATATTTATTCACTTTGTACAAAGTGGTATAACTCAGCGCTTATTGTATTCATGAATAGTTAGAAAATTTTTCCAGATGTGTCACATATGTTAGACGTAGCGCTCTAATGGGATATAACGAATCGCGTGTAGCTCATAAATATTTTTTGTAAATCGGATCTACTTGTGGAAATTTCATTTTGAGATCTGACACTGATGGTTGAGTTTAAAAACATCAGTTCGCACTGTGAGATGACGGACATATTTTGAAATAACTATTCTGTTGGGAATGTATTGAAGAGATTGAATTTGTTGAAAACGCTGCACTATTGAACTTATGTTCCGAACCCAAATTAATCCAAACAAATCATAACTGCTTATGCATTACCCGCCGAATTAATCTTTTTTCAATACAAATTTGAAGCAGACTTGTCAAATACTAGATTCGTCAGTGCTGCATCACAAAATTGAAAACATTTCGCTGAAGGTCTAACGTAAAGTTGATACATCACGCTGTAAATATTTGATACACATTTCTATTGACAAAAATCAACATATTGTAGTTAAACTGATGAAAGTAATCATCGTCTCCCTTATATATGCAAAATGTGAAAAATTGTGAAGCATCTTAATTCCAATTCTTAGAAATGGTCACCTGCAGTTAGCGTAATCTGAATGATCTACCTTGATTAAGCAAGCATGATAAATCAATCTAGCGAACTATCCAGTGATCAGGCATTTCAACAAAACGTCAATCATATTGTTCCACCACGAATGTGAGAATGTAATTTAAATTTTTGAAATCAAATAGAAACTAAGATTGTTTTCAAAATTCTTACGTGAATTTTAAAATCGAACTTTGATTTTATTTTGCGCAATAAAAAATGTCTTAATTTCTACGGTCAAAAAGTTGTATTTTGCGTAGCCACTTACCCATTGTTTTACTGTTAAACGATAAACGTGAGCGGTAAAACAAACAATTTTGTATATCGGAAACCAAAGAATAAAGAGGCTGTACTACGACACTGTTCCGCTCATCGAAGACAGGTCTTCAATAAAATATATTGTTCCATTGTCCTCAAAATGTAACACTTATGCAGCAACAAAACGACTGATAATACGCGCAACGTGAAGCGATCCAGAGCGGATAAAGCACGTTATCCAAAACGGTATGTAAAACTCTAATTGATGAAGTTAATACGCCCGTCAGAATATTCGGAGAATAAATGATATGATAGAGATGGTGTGCGTTATGCGAATTGCACATGTGGAGCAAAATGTGTGAATGCATGAACCAGGCGACGATTCGCTTAACTTATAAAATGTAGAAAACCATACATTGCGTTCTGATGCACCGACAAATAAGGCCTCATTCATTTTTTATAAACAACATCAATTATGGGAACATATTTATTGACTGTTCTGGGGTTTGCATGGTGCAGATTTCCACGCACATGTACACCATAATCGATAATAAAAAAGCGGACAAATTCTATGCCATGCGTTGTGATATAGATCGCATAATCTTGATTCCGCTTTTGCGTGACAGACTCAAATACGGATAACAGCGCAATCTAGACAATGTGAAACTATTAATGCTGGGTAATAAGCCACATAGCAAAGGAGGCGGTCAAAATTTTTAAGTCAGGTAGACTGGCAGACAATAAGGTGAGAGCAACATTCTAGTAAACGGCACTTATGCGGAGTTAAACAGTTGTTATTTAGCTTACTCAATTCAATTTTTGGTTTCGTCGAAAATCGGTCAACATTAGCCCCATTATTTATTTTATTTTATGAATGTGGGCCGCTGTGTAAACGCACTTCGTCCCTGATGGGTTGTATTAGATTGATGTTGATGCACTTCATGAGGACAATTGACAACTAATACCGCTGATTCTTACGAAGCGTGCAACAACGCGAGCGTATAACTGATTTTGTGATAAGGTTGACTACAATGTCTGATGTTAGCTGTCATAACTATCACACTTCTGTTTCAGCAGCAAGACGTTAACCAAAACCTGATCTAACCTATTGCACTCAAATGACTTTATATTATTGATACGCAATCGGTTTCAAACAAATTACGTTTGATTTTCATGTAATTTCCAAAATGTTGAGAGTTCACATTAAGAGTGTTTATTACACACAAAAGCTCCGCTTTCGAACGCCATAGCTGACTAATCCTTGTTCAGAGGTGCACCTCCGGTTCACAAAACGGTGAAAAACAAACGTTTGTGATTGTATGACCTTTTTATCTTTTAAAGAAAAAAGATGTTAAGGTCTTACAAACCTTCAGTGAGAAGCCTTATTTTTTTGCTTGCAACGTACGGTGACTAAGGACACCATCAGTTCACCTATATGCTTCAATGATTCAATTGTTTGAGGTCATATTATTACCTATGCGCTAACTACATCCGTGCGAAAGGTAAATTTACAGTATATTGTCATTTGTTAATTCACTGATTGAATTATCAATTTTCACAATTGTTGTTACAGGAAAGCACCTGTGTTGCAAACACAAAATATATCACTTTAGACATAATTGTGTAATTTTATCAAAATGCATGATGCGTGAAATGTTTCGCACATTATTTTTGAGTAAAGTGTTACAATTCAATCGTTTGAGGTGTTTGAAAAAAACCATTGAATACTGACGAAATGAGTGACTAATATTGCAGTCAAGAATTATTCAAGTAACGAACTCTCAAGTCACCAAATCTCATGCGTAGATTTAATCAGGTAAATTTGTCATTTAATTCCATAACCAGATTTTCACAGCAGGCATTACAATAATGTATCGCGTGACTACAAACCACGAAAGATTGAGAAAACATAACATCATATTTAAAGTAGTTATTTAGTAATCACTGAGGCCATAGACACACAACCTACAAGTGAAAAAGGTGTACCGCATGGGCGGAAACACATTTTCTTTATTTATTTTTGAAAATCACTCATTTATATTGCAAGGTGATTGTCGATGATATGTTTGTCATTCTGAAACGCGATAGATTGGAATAATTTTAATTTTTCGTCGACCATATAGATCCAAAAATTATTGTTAGCAAGAAGATGGAGTCGGCAGAAGAGAAGCGCTCATTTTTGAACCGGCTTCCTCGAAGACACAATTTTAAAATAAGCAATACTGCCTGTCTTATGATAATCGACACGGATGTGAATTTGTGCTACTCATTAGCAAACTTCGAAAAAGTAATACATTAATTAGAGAAATCACTATTCTACAAAGTAGATATCATGTGCATCGATGCCACTTATGCAAAGCGAACACATCAATGAATAGTCCGTCGGTTTGCTGATTATTTTTACCTTGAGATCTCAACTGATCGACAAATGAAACAAGTAAAATACCATGCAACCAAAAAAAATTATTTTTGTGCAACAGTTTATAGATCTAACGTTATTGAAGCCTCAGTTAAAATGAGTTGAATTTTGAATAACGCGAGGGTGCGAGTAATCAAAGAGGTAAGTCTCTCTAATTCATATTAGCACATCTAAACGTTAAGATCCTTCGAGCTTCGAGATGAATTTCGTATACAGAATCAACTGCAAGTGTTACTCCTAAGTATATATCGGGCAAACATTAAGAAAACTCAGTATTGGCTCAAGTTATTAGAAACATCGATATGGTAAGCTGTACGAACTAATATGAATCACTGATCATAGATTCAGCAAAATTTTAACAGGTTTTGACGCAAGTCACATCGTTGATCTGTATAACGTCGAAGTGATGAAGCAGGGTTCAAACTAAACATGGAATGGCCTCTGACAGAGGCGGTTGACCTCTTCCTGGCATGTATGAATGATGTCAATTAGATGGAAAATTCTAATATCTTCACAATCTGTTGTCTGGCTATGTATGGGATACGCAATAACCACCATGATCCGTAGTGTGTGTACCGATTACACAATCGGACCAATCTGTCAGGTGATGTCAGTCACACCTGCCATGACTAATAAAATGATAGGACAGTAAAGCTTGTTGGGGTTTTTCGCTTTAGTTGGTATTAATCGCTTCTGTCTATATCAAACAGCGCAGGGCCAAAACATGTCATGTGTATTTATCGAAAGGCTCTGTCGAACAATCAACTCTGACCTCAGCAGTTTGTGATGCTATGATTCTAGATAAATTATTCAGTAGTGTCCACACTACTGTGGAGCTCATATATGGTGATGAGTTTCCAAATAATATCATATTCGGAATCCATCAACAAGCACATGTTCTTGCTTATGTGGGCGATTTCAAAGATAAATATCTTTCTGAGGACATGATGTATTAGCCACAACGGATGAACATAATTGTTAAACATGAAAGTAAATTGAACAGCGATTCAATCGTCCTAAAAATCGCCATAGCATGAAAAAGAAGGATTTTGTTTTATTTCTGTGAACTACGTATCAGCAGTTCCAATAATAACATCTAAAATGCCAAATCAATTGACCAACAGATCACGAAATCAAGATAAACTTTGTCGACTAAACAAAATTTTGTTTCAGTTTTGATTGACAATATCTACTCACGATGCAGTTGATGAAGAAATGTAGCAACTACCATGTTTGTACAACATTTTCACTACAATTTTGGGTATTTCGAAATTCGCTGAAAATTGCACATCCAAAAATTGGCCTTAGCTGATACGAAAAAATGGATAATTTGCTCAAATAAATAGGATTATGAGTTAGCTGAGAACAAAAAACACGTTTGATTGAATTCATATTATGCACTGCAGATTTGAATGTCACGCAAAAATGGTGAAAATTTACTTCAGATGACAAGCATGATTACGAACATAATGGCAAAATAAGAGTTCGTTAGCACAATTTGAAATAGTGCCATTTTAATCAAATTTGTATTTCATAATTTAGTATGGATAGAAAGAAAGATCTACATGAACACTGACGAATTTCTAGGTAATGAAGCCATTCTATTCAAATAAATTCCGAACAATACCATGCTGATTCAGCTTGATTCAGAGAAAATTATGCTAAACTAGGTAAACCAATTTAGAATTGCCTGGGTAACATGCAAGTATGTTGAACATGAATATACAACTATTATCAAGTATTTACGGGACGTGAGCATATTAATTGAGCCACGAAGAATTTTTCAAAATTTGTGCTGTATAATTAACTAGAATTCTCTAATGACATAGTTTAGACCCAATATTGCATGTTTTATTTGATAATCGCACGTGCGATTTCGGAGATGTGTATCAATTTTCATCTTAAATTTCAAAATAATTTTTGATCAAGAGCAATGTACATCAAATAATTTGTTGTCGTCATAAACCAACGCTATTATATGACCGATATCAATAAGAACATGAACAGGGTTCAACTTCCAATCAAATTGAAGCTAATGCTTCCAATAAAATTTAGATTTGATAACTACAAATCGATTGGCCGAACATTCATATATAAATCTTATTCAAACTACCTATCGGTAATTGGTACCGAAAAAATGCGTTTTGAACTGTGTTTTGTTTTACTGATAATATATCATGTTGGTGAGTGTTTCACTTACCCTGTTATAATATTAAACTGTTTGAATTGCTTAAACAATCAATTATTTGTAGCGTATAAAAACCTTGCAAAACTATTATAAAATCAATATACTTACTTTTCCGTGATTCTATGAATTAACATTGTAATGTCTAACTGTTAGTAGTTTTAGTAGATTAAAAATTTATAACATGTAATAAGATTGATTATCTGTTTCACTTACCCAGTTAAGCCCGTGTATATCGAATATCTGCTTTACGAAAGCAACTGTTTCAATGAATTTGTGTACACGAATGCAACAAATATACTATTCAATCACTAGGTGTATATTTGCGTAACGGTATACATCTGACACAGAAACGTATTCATAGTCAGAAAAATGATCATTATTAGGTGGCATTCACGTCACCACTACATCTATTATTTCTTCAACGCTGATCTCCTTATTATATGAAAGGTTTGGGTGTCAAGTTGAGCAGGCATGACCAACATCCATGGTCGATTTGCCTAATTCGATGTTTATGTGTGATCGAAATGGAAACTATACAGTTTGGGTGAAACTGAACCCCAGACATGAAGTAAACGAAACTAGACTGGTTTAATCGGATTAGTTTAATTCCATTCAACATATGTCTTAATGCCTGCATCCACTTATGGCTAAATACAGGAAGGTGGCCTAAATTCGAAATATTCTATGTGTTGTAATTGATCAAACCGTGTGGTTAGTTATTCAGTTCAAATTCACCGTGAAAATAACTGTTGCTTACCAATTAATTGAGATTTATGTATATATCCACTGATGACTTAGAATATAAATATGTCTTTCGTGATTTGAATATTGTAGCAAATAGATAAGACATAACCAAAGCCAGTTATGTATGGATGGATTAAATCACATGCTTGCTTTGCGCCGAAATAGTAAACTTCGTAAAAAGGACCCAATGCTTGTCAATTCGTTTAAATCGGACTGACCGATATTGACGTTCGTTATTCAGTAGGATTCATCACCAAGCTAAGCGACGACATCAGCTCGTGCAATGATTGTGTAATTATGTATCGTTTTTTCACTTGCTAAACCATTATAATGAGTTACCTGATGATAATGAATATATCTTCGAAAATGTACGCCAATTGTAGTTGAGATTAATAGGTTTTTATACGCTCTTTGTTTATACGTTTTTCATGTCTTATGTTCAAAATCGATTCTTATTCAAGGTCCCAAATCGAATGATGAATAATACATTAAGATTACGACTCTTTGGAAATTTGACTTGCTGACTGAGTAATATAGCTCTTTGGCAATTTGACCAAATACAAAAATCATTAGGGATTTGTCGATAATGATATTTGGCTTCAGGACGATAAAGCCTAAACAACAAATTTAAGAGTTTGAAATATCATCTAAGGAACTACATTTTTGATGTTTGGTAAATTAAGATGCCCTCCCTGGTAAAAAAATGTGTCAGAAAGCAGAATATTAGTCAACTTTTTAAGCTGGAGAAAATTTCGATTGTAAGAGAAATTTATTTCATTTATTGCCGAAGTTACAAAAATGCGAACTTTATATTTCCTCATATCAAATAGTTTACGCTTTATAATTCCAAAATAGAAAAGCATCACAATTTCACATCCATTGTAATGAATGTGAGCAAATATATACGTGATAATTTCTTGAAAGTTATTCGGTTGACTTGTTAAACAACCACTTATTTGTAGAGTGTGCGAAAGCAATTAACCACAGATTTCGAGTGAAAAATTGTTCGCAACTATTTTGCTGATGTAAGTTTGGCAAGACATAGTCTTATTTTATCAAGCAAATGATGGCAAACATCGTGAAACCTTTGTGTACGTGCACTCGTTTTTAGCAGTACTTAAAATTCTCATTCTCAGTAATTTGATCTTGTCAAATTTATCGACTGTGTCCTATGGTCATCCAATGTTTGGCAGTACCAGTGGCATTGAGGTATACTGTATGTTAACAATATTTTTTTCTTTATTTCAGGAGCAACGGGTTCGTTGAGGTTTTAACCCATGCTTTTTAATTATACAGCATTGAACGTAGAATTGTGTCGATTTATAAACATCAGAAATCACTTGAAAAGCACTTTTTTATAAAACAAAAAATCCAACTGTGTGAATAGCAGTAACATTTCCGTTAATTCAAAACCTGATTTTACGGTCTGTTCGATGTACATTTTGAAAGAGGCCTAGAACGAACTATGTTGATTTGATATATTCTCGCCAATATTTAACCAATATTGCCAATACTACATGGATTTGTTTTCTTATGATAAACTGTGCACATTTTGATGGTATGTGTCTGGACTAGCAATAAATACAGCTGATACCAATTCGGAATTATTGTTCTAGTGACATAGAATGCCATGCAGAATGCAACATTAATACAGTGAGCAAAATATCTCTGGTGTCTTGATAATTGTGAATCTGCAGAAAATAACGACTCTTCTTTTCAGGTTATATTTAAGTACACATTAAGTGTAATAACTACGGGGCATTTGAAGATCTAACAATTATACTATTTCAAATTCTCCGACAAACACCAAGCTTTCATATTGTTGTTAATTATTGGAATGTATATATGTATACAATTTGGAAAGGGACCATAGTTGATCTTGTTTCGCAAAAGGTTTAACCACACTTGTATTCCAAAGCTAAACATTGTTAAGCATTTTTTTAGCAATCAAGACCACAGAGGTTTTTAAGCCTTGACACAGTTTGATGTTTTTATAAATTTATTGCAACCACACTGTCATACTACACTGAGCTATATGATTTTAAAATAATTCATCAACATTGGTCAAAACTTCGATTACAAAATATTCGGCTGTGCTAATCGATTTAAATGTGTTTCACTTCCAACAAAATCACTAGATGGATTACAATGTTTCATTTTGTATTTATAAATGGTTGCACTACAATGGAGCAAAACAAAATTTCCTTATTCTGTGTGGGAGAAGCCCTTTGTCAACGTACTTCGTTTGATGTAATCGCTAAATATACATAACAAGCGCATGAGTTTTTGATGCTTGACATCTTCAGAATCACTGAACCGTCGTATTCTTAATATAGTTTATCTTGCACAACGCTTATATGGCTAGAGAGACTCGAAAGAACGTTGTGATTTGCATGTTACGGACAATTAGCATCAGAAAGTAGTATATGGAACATTCGGACTTGCGGATGACGCTTACTAGGATGCTTACAAAATAAGCGGTCAAGGGCAAGTTTTTGAAGAAACGTATCTCTAAATGCGAGAGCATTCATATCTGTTTCGCAAATGTTTATTGTATCGCAAGGGATTTGTACCTAATGATTGACTTCATGATTTTTAATCAGTTAGGGAAAGATCGATATTAATAAGACCGTGCTCCATTCTGTACACATGACACAGGCTTTTTAGGCATATTTGACATGCTCTGAGCTAGTAGTTTGTCGTTCTCCATCATATTTGTAATCATCATTATTGATGTGGATATAACCCATATTTCGCAAAATTTGTAGATAAGTGATTCAGGTGGATGATTAGCTCGGTTATGTATTTGATGCGTGTCGAACTTCCAAATAATCAACCATTGTGAAATGCACTGTTTTCAAAAGCACCGCGATGATTTCAATTGTTTTTCTTTGGTTTTTATGACGAACGGTGTTCTACATCAACAATGCAACTGCATTCAGAGTAGAGTCTCAATTTAACGCTTATTGCCTCGCACAAAAGATCTGTTCTGTCTAATTTTTGTTCAATACATCCTTCCGATTTCTTCGCGGTTACCAGCAAATAAAAGCTCTCCACTGAATTTTTCAACTGAATCTTAATTTCGAAATATATCCGTCATATTATAATACGATGGAATGCTTTTGATTCCAACCACCATATTTAGATCTCGAATTGAAATTTCCCTAAGTACATCCGATTTGCACGATACTTCATATCCTGATTAGATCGGTATATCATTACCACCTCCGTCCGTTTGTCCCTTTCTTGGCCCTTACCGAGGTGATTCCATGTTGCAAATGTTTACATGTGTTACAGATATTAGCGATAATATTATGATTTGATTAGAGCTGTAGTTTATTTTCGTTTCTCTGAAAGTATCGAAATATTCGTGTATATTTAAATGACACAACTAATTGATCTAATCTGTTTATTTAAACCAATTTATTTGGAAGTTAGCTTATATTGTTGTCTCATATTTTGAAATGCACTTTTTGAAAAATGAAACTTTGTTAACTGTTGATTTTATGGTGGATGAAAATGGTCCTGCAAACCTTTTTGTATGCTTGCTAGAAATAGTGTTAAGTAATGGTGCATTACCTTGCAAAAAACGAGAATGGTTTATTCTCGTATACTTTAGACGGTTTGAAACCTATGATTTTTTGTGTTCGTAAGCGAACCAATTTTACAGAGATCATTCAATTTCTCAAACATGAACAGTTGAAATACAAACGTGGCAGTGCCGATAAAGGCAATAAGTAGCAGTTTTTTGTCTAGTGAAATTCTTTTCTGTTATTTTATCTATGAATCAATTTAATGCAAATTTAATCGGCTGAATTCGATGCGAGTTTATCGTGACATTCAAAATGAAAATAAATCACGATATTTTGTGGATATGTGTGATGAAGTGTTTTCAAATGATCAACTGCCAGCAAATTGTAGGTGCGTGATCGGAAATGTATTTGAATTTGTTCATTTTGCAGGTAACGAAAGCGGATTACGAGAACGAAGTAAGAATTGAGCAAACAGTTGCAGATTGCAAGTCTATAATGCATTATTGCTCACAGAACTGTCAACTTGTAATTTACGCGGACATATAGCTGGAACAACCCAAACTAATCGCAAATTTGTGCTTATTCTATTATTCACGTCATCCACACATAAGGTTTCCAAATTTAACTTACACTTATTTAACTAATAAAAAACAGCCTGTAAAATAATTAATGTTTTATCTATGCAGATCACATCAGTTAAGGACTTAGATATGGAATTCGACTGTCTCTCAATCGTGATTTAACTGAAGTAAACTTTCGCGCCGTGTGAGTTTCTTTCACATGAGGCGACCTGCATAAGTGTATTGTAATCTCCTGAAATCAGTATCTATTTTCGAGCAATCTGGTTGACGTTTTGGTCCTAAAACCTTGCACAGCAAAAACACATATTGATCGCACGGATCTACATGTGTCGTCCCGCCACACAAAAGAGATTTACGCTCTTTGGATTTTTGCAAGATAATTGAACAGCTCAATAATCAACGAAAGGTCGTGTTTGCCCGATAAATAATTCGTATTTCACATATGAATCCCAGATGTTCTTTACAGTAAATTATTTGTTGACCATGCGTGAACCAAACATACATATATGCATGCATCTACATGAGACAATTCATAACCGTTTCGTAAGGAGCATAAGTAGTTGAACAGGTTGGTAGTGATAGCCATATACGAGACCAAAATATTAAACCATTTTCAACAGGTATACTGTATTTCAACAAACTTTTTTTCTTTATTTCAGGTTCAGCGGGTTCGTTGAGGTTCTAACCCATGCTTTTTAATTATATAGCATTGAACGTTGAATTGTGTCGATTTATAAACATTATAAATCACTTGAAAAGCACTTTTTGATAAAACAAAAAAATCCAACTGTGTGTATAGTGGTAACATTTCCGTTGATTCAAAACCTGGTTTTACGTCTGTTCGATGTACATTTCGAAAGAGGCCTAGAACGAACTATGATAATTTGATCTAATCTCGCGAATATTTAACCAATATTGCCAATAATACCTGGATTTGTTTTCTTATGATAAACTGTGCAAATTTTGATGCTATGTGTCTGGACTAACAATAACTACTGCTGATACCAATTCGGAATTATTGTTCTAGTGACATAGAATGCCGTGCAGAATGCAACATGAATACAGTGAGGAAAATATCTCTGGTGTCTTGATAATTGGGAATCTGCAGAAAATTACGACTCTTCTTTTCAGGTTATATTTAAGTACACATTAAGTGTAATAACTACGGGGCATTTGAAGATCTAACAATTATACTATTTCAAATCCTCCGACAAACACCAAGCTTTCATATTGTTGTTAATTATTGGAATGTATATATGTATACAATTTGGTGGGACCATAGTTGATCTTGTTTCGCAAAAGGTTCAAACACACTTGTATCCAAAAGCTAAAAATAGTTAAGCATTTTTAGCAATCAAGACCACAGAGGTTTTTGAGCCTTGACACAGTTTGATGTTTTTATAAATTTATTGCAACCACACTGTCATACTACACTGAGCTATATGATTTTAAAATAATTCATCAACATTTGTCAAAACTCCGATTACAAAATATCCGGCCGTGCTGATCGAATTAAATGTGTTTCACTTCCAACAAAATCACTAGAAGGATTATAATTTTTCATTTTTTATTTATAAATGGTTGCACTACAATGAAGCAAAACAAAATTTCTTTATTCTGTGTGGAAGAAGCCCTTTGTCAACGTACTTCGTTTGATGTAATCGCTGAATGTACATCACGAGCGCATGAGTTTTTGATGCTTAACATCTTCAGAATCACTGCGCCGTCCTATTCTTAATATAGTTTATCTTGCACAGCGCTTATATGGCTAGACATTCTAGGAAGAACGTTGTGATTTGCATGTTACGGAAGATAAGCGTCACAAAGTAGTATATGGAACTTTCCGATTTGCGGATGAAGCTTCATAGAATGCCTACAAAATAAGCGGTCAAGGGCAAGTTTTTGAAGAAACGTATCTTTAAATGCGAGAGCATTCATATATGTTTCGCAGAAGTTTAATGCATCGCAAGGGATTTGTACCTAATGGTTGACTTCATGATTTTAAATCAGTTAGGGAAAGATCGATATTAATAAGACCGTGCTCCATTCTGTACACATGACTCAGGCTTCTTAGGCATATTTAGCATGCTCTGAGCTAGGAGTCTGTCGTTCTTCATCATATTTGAATCATGAATTTTGATGTGGATATAACCCATATTTTGCGGAATTTGTAGTTCAGTAATTCAGGTCGATGATTAGCTCGGTTATGTATTCGAAGCAGATCGAACTTTCAAATATTCAATATTTGTGAATTGCACTGTTTTCAAATGCACCGCAATGATTTCAATTGTTCGCCTTTGGTGTTTATGACGAACGGTGTTCTACATCAACAAAGCAACTGCATTCGAAGTAGAGCCTCAATTTCCGCAATGATGGTTTTTCGAAATGTATATCAGTGCCTGCATTCAATGTAATGATTTCAAATTCGAGGTTGTAGAGAGCTGTTCCAGCACCTCTTCCAAGGGGTTTCTTCGAAACATCGTCTCGATAAAGAAGCCGGGGTTCATCTGACGGTTCGGGTGTTTAATGTCTGCGGTCATTCATTTTAAACTCCAATGGTGTGCATCCTAGTCGACCAGAATTGAGCTTATAGTGCATTAACTTTAAAATAGAATTACGACTCGTTGACTGATGAAAGTAATAACTTGACCAGCACATGTTTGTGCGGTTTAAATTATCCAATTCTAAGTTTGAATGTATTGTTATTTATGCTTAATCATGTTTCTTTGGCTTGTTCCACGAATAGTTGCTCGGTTTACATGTGAATAGGCAACCAACCAGGAATTTGAAAATCAACTCAATGTTTCATTCGTTGTGAACCCAGGAAAATCTTTATTTGAAAAACACAGATTGCCTTTACATCAACATGCTAAGTTCTAAGCGGTTTGCGTACAACTTTCAGAAATTGGAATTCAGGTTGAACCACTTCAAAGAACGCAAGGTTAGCCAGTTTGTTAAACAAAATTGATTACTATTAATGTGATTATATTGATTGTACTGATTCTGCACAACTTTGATTTTATTGTTGAAATATTGTTATTTCATGATCAACTGTCCGACATTTCGACCGGCCAGATACCACCGAACTATTCGAACAAAACCTATTTTGATGTGTGTGTGATGAAATTGCGAAAATATTCTTTACGCACAATGAAATGCATTTGGAAATATGTCACTCGATATATTTTGCTCTCTAGCCTTACCTATAAATGTATTATAGATACAGTTTCACCATTTTTGTAATGTTGAAAGGCAAGTTGTCTCTGAATCTACTGTCCTCACCTGATGTGTTCAAACGTCACGAAAACAATCACGCGGGTTTTTTTGACGGAAATCATTGCAATTGCGCATGGTTTGTTCATATCCATTAGGTCTACCATAGTCACAGCAATTCTTAAATCCGAATTGTTAGCTATATATAATTATTCCACGAAATATATATAGTAATACATTCATATTCATGGGCTTTGAATTCTCTCTCGCATGAAATTTGTAAACATATAAACGATGTTTTAACAAACAATCGGGTAACCGCTATGTTGCTGCATGGTTTTGTTTTCTTGATTTTGTAAACAACACTACATAGAGCATATATTCTCGAATTCATATTCTCCGTTCTGTTCGCTCGTTATTTCAAATTTTTCCTGTGAATGTGATTGCTCTAGGGATCCGTCCTCGGACGAATGGTCGTTGCGGCTACAATCAAGTGACATATTATCACATTCATCGACAATATAAAAGTGTTGGCGATGATAAATGAACGAGGAGATTAGAACTGCTCTAATATTACTCACTATAAAATTGCGTATTCCCAAATTAACAGCAATACTACAATCTGAAACCGTGAGAAATATGTTGAGTTCCATTATTTTAGGGCGCGCAAATCTTTTTGTTTACCACGAAAGGAACGGCGTTCGATGTAATGCTAAGAAATAACACAGTGCTATCCCGCAAATGCTACTTTATCTACCGCAATACATAATATACAGTGTAACACTCAATGATTATCAAGATATACAATTCCCAAAATAATAAATACGCACACCAGACTGACGATGATTTATGCAGTTCAGGAATGGTCGCTTGGATTGAAAAGATTTAGTTAAATGTGGAAAAAACTGTCACCGAACGCAGTGGGAAACCATAAAATGAGCGAATCAAAACATAAAATTTTACCGATTATCAACTTCCTCGTCCCAGTGGTATCTGATTTCGGTTTACCATATATTGCTATTTTAAAATACGGGCTGGAATGAGACAAGAACTCACGCATTGATATTAACGGTCCATCACTCGCGACTCAACTGTAGACGGCGGGTTTCTGGTGTTAGCTTGACTTACTTGAAACATGTTACCCGATTTTGTTGTGAACTCACGAAAGTATCAGATTTTCAAGATTGGTCCTGACAACTTTCCGACAATTAAACGACGCATCGATTACAACTAAACATACTGACTCCAGGCAATTACTTTTGTCATCCGACCAGTCAAAATGAAGGTCTGACATTTGAATAATCACAAAAACTATGAATCGCTCAATTACCAAGAAATCGCAGATCCTTGTTATATTATTTGTAAATTTTTGATTACCTCTATGATTTTAAAATCCTTAAATTGAACTTGTTCAACAATTACTCTCAAATGCAACCACAGGTAATGTACAAAACGATAGACCTGCTTTATTCTTGAAGGACCCTTACATATTCGATGTTTATCAATATGTACTGCTAACGTGCGATTATATTTCATTCAGAAGTTCAAACAAAATCTGAGGAAAAAGGACCGCTTGAGAAAATGACAACATGTAAATACATGTATATATTTCTATACATAAATGTTGCATTTAATCTAATAATAGCTGCATTTTTCCTATCCATTTATATGACGATTACGACCGATTATTTATAGGTAGAATCGATCGCAAGTGCGAAGTTCTTCCTTGATGAACACTCGATCTCACAGAGTTTTAGTTGTTGTGGATTAGATAAGGAAAATGTTCGAAACAATCATCAATGACTACACGTTGGTCAATCAAACTACCATTTGACGGCAGATATAATTGTTCATTTCATGAAAGTAGTTTGTCTGAGGTGTTCAACGTATTGACAATGAATATCCGAAAAATCCCGGTTCATTGCTGTTGTTGTTGTTGGCGTCCTTTGATCGATGCCCATCATAGATATACATTATAATTTCATGATTTTGTTCAATGCTCATAGAATGTCGAATGCCTAAACTGTCCGAATCGAAAGAAATAATCATTCGCAAAGGTAATATCCGTTCAATCAGCGATAGTTGCGAAACGGTGGTGTGATTTTCTCACAGCTAACAAGAGGTGAATCTTCTCTTACTTTGCTCCAAATAATGTCTACAATGTAAACGGTCAACAGCAAGTTTTTCCAAACACGCGTGGTGAACGGCAAGTAGTTCATTGCCCGTTTTGCAAAATATCTCTGTACCGAAAGTGCGGTCTGTCCGTTGGTCGAATTCTTGAATTCATCTAAATATAGAGTAGATCTTTAGGGATAAGATCATTTTACATTCTGATTACGTGACCAAGCCCGCAATAATAGCGCCTTCAGGGTAGTGTGAGAGTGCTTAGTGAACCAGCTCTTAAAACCACTTCAACATCAGTCACTTTTTCTATCCCAACAATTATAATATGCGAAGGATGTTTCGGAAATCGGAAGCATAAATCTCGCGTTCGATTATTACGTGAAAGGTAATGTTTAACTTCCTTACAGAAATTATCTTATTATCACCATCTTTGTAACTTACTCGGATATGTTCTCCGAGCTTGTTGATTTTACATCGGACGTTTTGTTGCCGGACTAGGCAACATCTTCAGCGATTGTTTGCAAATTGACTGCACGAACTTGAACTGACGATGGTATTTGACCGGCCAACTACTGGTCACGTGATCGCATGTGATTGATTGATTGGTTAGCTGCCTTTACGGTTCTCCGTTTCAGTCGCATCCGTGCGTAGATGACGTCCAAGCTCACGTGTTGGTTAATCGATCG
This sequence comes from Atriophallophorus winterbourni, assembly GCA_013407085.1. Lineage (NCBI taxonomy): Eukaryota > Metazoa > Platyhelminthes > Trematoda > Plagiorchiida > Microphallidae > Atriophallophorus > Atriophallophorus winterbourni. Next base: position 18,973 of record JACCGJ010003450.1, read on the forward strand.
TTCGCCGGAGTACCAGGCTTCGATGAACAATCGTGCTGTTTTGTGATTAGCTCGACGGTACGTCAAAGACATCTCGGAAATGACATCAAGACTCCTACGACCTCATGGTATTTTCATCGCCCACAAACCAACATCAACGCTACGTAACGTGCTCACAAAAGTGAAAGATGCGATACCCAAAGATGAAAACGCAACAGTAGTGTACACAATACAGCGCACGCACTGTGTCAAACACTACATTGAGCAAACCGGTCGAAAACTAAAAACTCGATTCCATGAGCATCAACTAGCCGTACGACGTCACGACACCAAGTCTCTCATATCAACGCACGTCGACAACGAAGATCACGTAATGAACAAGCATAACTGCCATATCTTTGTTCGAGCTAATAACGAAGCAGCACGAGAGTTCATCAAAAACTGGTACTCCGGCGATCGATCGATAAACGATCACGTGAGCTTGGACGACATCTACGCACGGATGTGACTGAGATGGAGAACCGTAAAGGCAGCTAAACAATCAACCAATCACATGCGATCACGTGACCGGTGGTCGGCCGGCCAAATAACATCGTCAGTTCAAATTCAAACAGTCAATTTGCCAACAATCGTGAAGATGTTGCCTTGTCTGGCAACGAAACGTCCGATGCAAACTCAACAAGCTCAGAGAACATGTCCAAGTTATTTACAACCACGACCCGAGCTACAAATATATCGAACGATTCCACCATATTTCTCAAAAAAATGAATTCTAGTTTGCCCACATTGCAAATCATTAAATCCCTTAATAAACAGCAGTTAAGTCTAACTTTGTTTTGCACGTTGCATACATGAATAAAACTGAAAACCTTACAAGCATTGGAAAATCTGGTTTGAAAGCAACGCCAAGTTATTTTAACCGAGTCATTTCACTTGGCGTTAAAAAGAACATGTAGTTGTTGTGTGAAGGTCATCATCGAGATGAGCTTTTGACTGATGTGCAGACTGGAGCTCTACCTAACAATACCTGAGCGAAAATCACCGAAACGCATTTGTATGCATAATATGGAAAGGCTTCAAGAGAGAAAAAACAGAAAAACACGAAAAGATGGAAAACATCAGCTTCCATGTGAAAAATTGTTCAAACAAGATGAATTTAACAACTTTGTACAAAGTCGGTTAATATTTTTCTACTGAAATTTGAATCATCTCATGCGTGTTTACATGCAAATTAGGGAAATATTTATAATTACACATGTATTTTTGCTTTTTTGGATTCCAGCTGTTGAAACACAAACCGATCCAATGATAAGTAAGCAAACAAACATTGTTAGACTTGTGTTGTTAATCACAATTTGTTTGCATAATCATTATTACCATAAATATCATTGTCATCATCATCATTATTTACACAATAATCAAACTCATTATTTACCTTCTCATCTGCAAGAGCAATAAACCACATGCTTAAACGAAAGCATTACTGCAATGTAACCAATACATGAAAATCAAAAGGACATGTTTTTGGCGGTTTGTAAAAAATAGGAAAAAGACAGAGAGGTGAGCACTAAATACTGGGATAAGGTCGCTGAACATGAAATTAAAATTAGTGTCCTAAATGCTAGTTTGCTGAATATATAGTCTGTTTTTTCAGCGGCAAATGCTCCTGCATAAATTTTGTTCCCAAAAAACCCTTTTTAACTAACATTTCACAATGATGCATTAGATAAGTTCGACTTCACTTAAAACGGTATCTAGAATTGTGTTCAACCGCGAATAACGTTTGCCTAAAATAATTCTGCAAACTTCGTTAACGTAGGATACGGAAGCTCTTAAATTGGGTCCATCATATGGGAAATAAGTCCACGTGTTGATGATTGCGGATAGGGAAACACAAAGTCTCATCTGCATGCAACGATCTGCCTAAGAAACTATGGTAGCAAACATTGCCATTTTATGGCACTGTAAAGTCAGGTTTTTAAGGCCAAACCGTTTAATCGCATGAACCTACATTCATATAAAATATGTTTGAACCCACCACTAGGAAACACAAAAGCGTGTCTCCATTTTATATCATGATGCATTCACACATGCATCGCACGCAATTTCTTAACTACTCATTGATCAGATTTATATATGGTCAACATACTGCCCAAATATAATCCCATAAAACTAATCGGTATATTGAAACATCAGCACTCCATCTTTGTGCTGTCCACTTCTCAATAGTACACGGTGTGATTTGATGATGCGAAAGTTTACATGTGCTAAGATTTTACCTTTGTTTACCAGTGATAACTTCTTCTATGTGTGTAATCTGTTCGCTACCTGTGTGTGTCTGTGTTATCTGTGTGTACAATGGAGATTATTTGGATGACAATAATAATACCGTTAATGTGTGTTTCTTTATAAGTATTGAAACATTTAAGTTTATGTTAAACGACAAAAAGAATTAATCAAATTATTGGCTCGGAGCAGAATGTTTGATAAGAAGTTAGCTTAGCTCAAAGTCTTACATTTTTTATATTGAAATTAGGAAAGATTGAGAATTCCAGCATCATTGTGTTCGTTAAATTTCAGCTGATATTCTTGAAAACTGTACTTGCTGGACCATCAATTAATAATTAAATTTGTCAGCGTTGAAAGAGGTTGGTACGAATAAAATGTTCGATCACATGAACAGAAAAAAGGTAGAATGCGTTTGAACTCATCATCATGATCGGAAGGCAAATGTGCATGCATTTCCATCAACCATACACGACACACACACATGAGTAGGCGACCGCAAGATTAGGATTCGCATGCGCGTAAAATAGCAAATTAATTTCAGAAAGAATTCGCGTTTGTTTGCCACTGTTGGATGATATTAAGTGTCCAAGCACATGAGTTCGAACTCACGTAGACAGAAATGAGGTGCTGCTCACGCTCCCAAAATTACACTATATTGCCGGCATCTGGATGTTAGCCGTCAACAGGTGAACACAGTACGATAGGGTCCATTGAGCCTTGAAACAGTGCATAAACATTAAACAATTTTATACTCAAATGCAACTGTTGCATAGGGTTTTGACAACGTACCACGATGTTCACAGACCGATTCACATAGTGACTAGTGGTCAAGCACTCTAAGCGATTTTCCATGATCAAACTGATGTATTGCTCACATCTCTCGAATTTACACTCAACTACATATTTTTGGCTGTATGCTTTTGTCAAATAAAGACAGTATGATTAGTTGCATTTGGCCTGTTCCAAGGTTGTGTGTGTGAGCAACACATCACATCGTTCGTCCTTAAGCGCTTTAAATGCTCGACCACGAATCCCTATGTAATTCTGTTTTCAAACATCGTGGTTTGTTGTACGAACCCTATACAACATTGGCATTCAGGACTAGTCTCATTTACTGCTTGCGAATTTCCTCAATGCTCACTGATACCAATCTTGCTGTCTTCCCATGAGGATGGCAAACAGCCACGACCGGAAGTGAAGATGAATTTTGCGGCATGTGAGCAAAACTATGCTTTGGTCATCCTTAAGTTCCTGAAGTGGTTGAACACGACTCACTAAGTGATTCTGTGTTAGAAAATCGTAGTTCGATGTACGAACACTATGCAACAGTTGCATTCAAGTATAATATCGCTAAACGTATATAAGTTGTTTCAAGACTAAATGATCCTGAACTTACGGTTTTCCTATGATGACATTAAAGTGCCCGTAACCTGTAGTTAAGGGAAATTTCAGCAAATGTGAAAAACACATCACGTTGGCCATATATATAGGCCTTGAATACTTGATCTCGAGTGACTATGTGATCATGGTTTTGAACATCGTTGTTCGTTGTACGTACGCAATGCAACAGTCGCATTCAAGTATAATCTTGCTCATTATGTAGACAGTGTTTTAACACATAACTATAAACGAAGAAGCTGATTTCAATGCTTTTCCATTTATCACACACACGAATACCCGTATTTTTCTTTGTGATCAAAACGCGTACTTTAACGGATATTCCAGTAAACATCATTGGTTTAATCTGATTCACAAATACGTATATATTTTCTTCCGCTACAAAAAGATCGTTTGATCAATTGATTGTCATAATTCAACCAAGTTTTGTTGTACGAAAACACACTAGTCATTCTTTAGCGCCTTTATCTGAGCACGATGAACACAACACAAGGCATATTTTCGAAGCGGAGGATATGCACTTCATACTAGCCTACATATGAACAAATCTCGTGCCTATTGATTGGATTATGAACAGCAGCGATCAATATTATGAATTTTCAGATCAAATATGAGTATTATCTACAAGCATATTGAGCAATTTTGTCTGCGCATACGAGGTTCAACTAATTTGCTTGAAGGTTGAGCGCATATGACTGCGACACTAAGTAAATAACCATTATAAATCTAATGGAATGTTTTTCTGATCTTGTGTGATTTGTAGTCACACGATACAATAATATACAGCAGAATGTCTAATCTGGTAATGGAATTTCATGATTAGGATATGCGTGTGGGCTGTGGTAACTTCGGATTTCGTCCCTAAAATATTTCTCGACTGCTAATATTAGTTAAACATATCTCAGATATTCAACATCCTAATCAAATCCTATGAACGATCGATTTTGCAAAGCTCACTTGACATTTATTTGCAAAACATTTCAATGAAGATCGACATTGATAAGTTGACACAATTTGGTCTGAAGTCTTATATTTTTTGTTCACAAAACCGGTGATTTTCTCTATAAGAATGTTTAATTATTGACAATGGACCATATAGGAAGATTGTAAATGTCGCTAATGCAAGCATGTTATGCACGTATTGGAACTCATCTATACTAAATCAATTGAATCACAGCCAGGCACATAAGTTTGGTAGACCTTGACACGTTTTTCTTCAAAAGCTAACTGAGTCAAACATTATTCGAAGAATAATTTGTTGCACCGTAATACAAACTAGAGGTGCACCTTTGAATGATGCTTAATCACCTATATCGTTTGAATGCACAGCGTGTCGGCGTCGTTATCGCTAGTTCGTGCACTTAGAACGTTATTCAAATTTCATGAGCACCAATTGAAATATGTGTATTTTATAATGATGAGAACATAATATGCAATCGGTTTGAACGGTTTCTAAGTAAGGTTTTACTCACGAAAGAAAAATGGTGCATGTCATTCAGGTTATATCGTAAGGAATATAAAATTGCATCGTTGAATTTATTTGATTGCTTAACACCCTATATTTTGCCTACGTTGTTTCTCGTTTAATAGAAATCACCAGGATTAGTTTTCGGTTTTCTTTCGAGTGTGTATCTACGTCAATCTAATACAAATGATCATGGACGAAATCTGTTGACCCTGCGGCCCACATTCGTGAAAGAAGATAAATAAAAGGGATAATGTTAATTTATTTTTGAGGAAACTTAAAATAAATCAAGTATTACGTATAAGGTGAATAACAAAAAAATTACCTTCACGTCACTGCCGTTTGCTTGATTGCTTTATCCACCTTATTGTACTCCGGTCGACCTGATTTGTCAATTTCAAACGCCTCGGCATGTAGACGTTAAGTATGCTGTTTATAACCAAGTATCCATATTTCCACATTGTTCAAATCGGAGTTTCAGACCGTAAATATATCGTTGTTGGCAATGTCGTAATCACGTTCAGAGTTTATCATGCACTCGCATTTTACGGTCTGTCTCCGGATCCGATTTTGTTGTAATTGAGCATGTTGTAAAATTCCCTTGAAGTACGAACTATACAAATACCCGAACAAAGATCAGATAGGATTCTGTAAACGATGACCTCAATGCAAGATAAAGGAGTTCGATAGGTCAGGTGCATCAGAACCTAATTGATTGGTTTCCATATTTCACAATTTTCGCGCACATTTGCCTAGTTCAAGAGACTACGTATCGCTTCACATGTGCAATTGACATAACGTACACAATCTGTATCACACCATTTATTGTCCGCGTTTTATGGAGCTTTGTTCTAAGATAAACAATTGTCGTTCCACAAAACGTTTGGATAATCATGGTCTATCCGCTTTGAATTTCTTCACGGTGCGCGTTTTTACTTATGTAAAATTTAACAATCTAAGGATCTGAATACCAATCTTCGGATGATTGGAACTGCTTTTTAGTTAAACGTCTGGATCCATTGTTATCCGGTAGAGAGAACTGTTCATTTATACGTTTCCGTTTTGTGAATATTAATCCAAAAATGGAGGATTGGCTATGAAGGAAACCACTTCCTTTTTGACAGTAATAATTGGATGAAATTGTTTTGCATAAATGAAATTATTTTTTCGATTCTGAATTTGATGAATGCATTCGAAATATAATTTTAGTACTTATTTGTAATTCGTATTTCAAGTTTATCTTCGTTGTGGAACAATATGCTTGAAGGTTTGATAAAATGCGTGATCCCGGAAGAGGTTTCTCAGAAGAAATGTTAGGCTTGCTGATTTAACTTAGAGAATCAAGATAACGCTAATTATATATGATAGATTTATTGGATTGTGATTCACAATATGAAAACACATTTGCACGCACCTCCATCACACACACACCCCACGAACGGTTTCGTGCTGTTTGCACTCATCAGCTAGGGACAGAAGGATCGTAATCAGCACGCGCTTTAAACAATGGAAAAATGGTACGCAATTTGCGCTTGTATGCCACTTTTGGGTAGGGTATGTACGACAAACCTGTTCAATCACATGGGGCCCCGCTCATCTAGACTGGTTTCGAAACCCATGGCCATGGATATAAAAACATATTTGCATGCATCTGCATCACACACACACCCGACGACCGGTTTTGTGCTGTTTGCACTCATCAGGTTGAGACATTAGGATAAGGATCCGCATGTGCTTGCAACAGTGGGAAAATGGTAAACAAGTTGCGCCTGTATGCCACTGTAGGTGAGTTTGGTACGACAAACCAGGTTGATCGCATGAGGCCTCGCTCATCTAGACTGGGTTTAAAACCCATAAAAATGGATATAAAACACATTTGCATGCATCTCCATCACACACACACAGACACACCACGAACGGTTTTGTGCTGTTTGCACTCATCAGGTAGGGACAGTAGGTTTTGGTTCCGCATGCGCTTGAAACTGCTGAAAATGGTAAAAGAAATGCGCGTGTATCCAAAACGTTGACAATTTTGCATATCTAAATATTGAAATGGATGATTATAATCATCAATTATATTGACAGTGTCGATTTTCCAAAAACAATTTTTATGAAATCTTTAAAACGTGGTGAATTAACAAGTTGCGATTTATTTTATGATTGAGCGATTATTCTCTGAATAATTCACACAACCCTAACGCATCCAGAATGTCATCAGTCTGCTCAAACATAGTACCAGATGAACATCAATTTGGCGCTTATTGGCTCGCACAAAAGCTCTTTTTTTTCTAGTTTTCGTTTAATACATCCCTACAATTTATTTGCGGTTAACATCGAATGAAATCTCTTCACTAAATTTCTGACTGAATCTCCATTTCGAAATATATTCGTCATATTATAATACGATGGGATGCTTTTGATCTTATACATCATTTATAGATCTCAAATTGAAATTTTCCTAAGTTAATCCGATTTGCATAAATATATATCATACACACGATTCTTTATATTCTGATTGGATCGGTATATTATTACCACCTCTGGTTGACTGTCCCCTTCTTGTCAGTTCACGAAGTGATTCCATGTTGCAATTGTTGACCAAACCGACAATGATTCATGTAGTTCAGGGATGGTCGCTTGGAATAAAAAGATTTTGGTAAATGTGTAAAAAACTTGTCAATAAACTCAGTGGGAAACCATAAAATGAGCGAATCAAAACCCAGAATACTACCAAATATCAACATCGTCGTCCCAGTGCTATCTGATTTCAGGTTATTATATAATGCTATTTCAAACTACTAGGCTGGCATAAGACAAGAACTCACACATTGATCTCAACGGTCCATTACTCGCGACTCAACTGTAGACTGCGGGTTTTTCGTGTTAGCTTGATTCACTTGAAACATTTCACCCGATTTTGTTGTGAAGTCACCACATTATCTGATTTTCATTATTGTTCTTAACAGCTTTTTAACAATTAAACGGCGCATCAATTGAAACAAAACATACTGACCCCAGGCAATTACATTTGTCATCCAACCAATCAAATTAAATGTCTGCCATTTGAATAATTACATGAAATATGAATCGCTCAATTAGCAAGAAGTCGCAAATGCTTGTTATAATTATTTGCATATTTGATTTTTCTCTGTTCTTTTTGTCAGCTCTATTATTTTTGAACCTTTAAATTACAAAAGTTTATCGATTACTCTCGAATGCGATCACAGATAATGTAACAAACGATGTAACTGCATCTTACTTTACTGCATTCAAGTATAATCTTGCTCATTATGTAGACTGTGTTTTAACACATAACTATAAACGAAAAAGCTGATTTCAATGCATCTCCATTTATCACACACACGAATACCCGTGTTTTGCTTTGTGATCAAGACGCGTACTATATCGGATATTTCAGTAAACACCATGGGATCAAACTGATTTACATATACGTATATATTTTTTTGTTTTTAAAAAGATCGTTTGATTAATTTATTGCGATAATTTGAACACGTTTCATTGTACGAACACACACCAGGCCTTCTTCAGCGCCTATAGCTGAGCACGATGAACACAACAAAAGGCATATCTCCGAAGCGGAGGATATGCCCTTCTTACCAACCTACATATGAGCAAATACTTGTTCGAATTATGGTCAGTCGCGATCAACATTATGAATTTTCAGATCAACTAGGCAAACATATGAGTAATATCTAGAAGCATTTCGAGCAATTTTGTCTGCACCGAGCAGATACAACGAATTCACTTGTATGTTGAGTGCATGTGACTGCGACACTTAGTAAATAACCATACTAAATCTGATGGAATGTTTTATTAATCTTGTGTGGTTTGTAGTCACACGATACACTATTGCACTGCAAGTTGTCTAAATCTGGTAATGGAATTTCATGATTAGGATATGTGGGATGTGGTGACTTCGGATTTCGTTACGATAATAATTCTCGACTGTAAACAGTTAAACATATCTACGGTATTCAACGTTCTAACCAAATCCTATGGACTATCGATTTTCCAAAACTCACTTGACATTTAATTGCTAAACATTTCAATGATGATGAGCATTTATAAGTTGACACTAAGTCATATATTTTTTGTTCATAAAACCGGTGATTTTCCGTACTAGAATGTTGAATTATTGTCAATGGATAATATGTGACGATTGTAAATGTCGCTAATGCAAGCATGTAATGAACTCATAGAAACTTATGTATTCTAAATCAATTTAATCACAGCCAGGCACATGAGTGAACCGAAGGTTTCATTTGGTAGCCAAATTACAAGCAAATTGATAAGGTTTTTTACTAAAGGTTATGAATACCTCAACCCGTTTCTCTTCGAAAGCTGAATGAGTCAAACATTTTCGGAAGATTGATTTGTTGCACCGTAATATAAACTGGAGGTGCAGCTTTGAATGAGACTTAATCAGATATATCGTTTGAATGCACAGCGTAACGGCGTCGTCATCGCTGGTTCGTACACTTAGAACGTTATCCAAATTTCATGAACATCAACAGAAATATGTGTATTCATAATGATTAAAACATAATATGCAATCGGTTCGAACGGTTTCTAAGTAAGGTTTTACTCACGAAACAGAAGGTTGCATGTCATATAGGTGATATCGTAAAATAACACCGTTTAATTTGCCTACTTTATAAACGCTCTATAATTTGCCTACGTTGTTTCACGTTTAATGGAAATCACAAGGTTCAGTATTCGGTTTTCTTTCGAGTGTGTATCTACGTCAATCTAATACAAATGATCATGGACGAAATCTGTTCACCCTGCGGCCCACATCCATAATAGGAGATAAATAAAAGGGATAATTTTAATTTATTTTTGAGGAAATCTAAGATAAATTAAGTATTAAGTATAAGGTAAATAACAACGAATTATTTCAGAGTCACTGCTGTTTACTTGATTGCTTCATCCACCTTATTGTCCTTTGGTCGACCTGATTTGTCAATTTCAAACGCCTCGGCATGTAGGCGTTGAGTATGCTGTTTATAACCAAGTATCCATATTTCCACATTGTTCAAATCGGCGTTTTAGCCCGTAAATATATCGTTCTTCGCAAAGTCGTAATCACGTTCAGAGTGTATCATGCACTCGCATTTCACTGGGTGTCTCCGGATCCGATTTCGTTGTAATCGAGCAAAGTGCAAAAGTCCCTCAAAGTATGAACTATACAAACACATGAACAAACATTGTTTGTGATTCTGTAAAAGATGTCCTTATTGCAAGATAAATGTGTTCGACAGTTTAGGTGCATCAGAAAGTAATCGATTGGTTTTCATATTTCACAATTTTCGCGCACGTTCGCCTAGTATGAAACTCTACGTATCGCTTCACATGTGCAATTCACATAAGGTACACAAACTGTATCACACCATTTATTCTCCGCGTTTTCTGAAGCGTTTTTTCAAGATTATCAATTGACGTTTCACAAAACGTTTGGATAATCATGCAATATCCGCTTTGGATTGCATCACGGTTTCCGGTTTTTCATATCTGCATATATGTTCTATCTTATGTGAAAGTTAACAATCCATGGATATGAATACCAACCTTCGGATAATCGGAACTGCTTCTTAGTTAAGCGTCTGTATCCATCGTTATCCGATAGAGAGGACTGTTAATTTCTACGTTTCCGTTTTGTGCATTATATCTAAAAAAAATAAAGGAGTGGCTATGAATGATACCACTTCCTTTTTGACAGTAATATTTGGATGAAATTTTTTTCGCATAAATGAAATTAATTTTCCGATTTTGAATTTGATACACGTATTTGAAGTACAATTTTAGTACTTATTTGAAATTCGAATGTTATTTTTATTTTCGTTGCGGAACAATATGTCAGTTGGTTCGATGAAATGCGTGATCTAGGAAGATGTTTCTCAATGGATTTTTTATGCTTGCTGATATAAGGTAGATAATCGAGATAACGCGTATTAAATATGATAGTTTTTATGAAGTGTAATTCACAATATAAAACACATTTGCATGCATCTCCATCGCACACACTCCTCACGACCGGTTTCTTGCTGTTTGAACTAATCAGGTAGGGACAGTAGGATCAGGATCCGCGTGCGCTCGAAACAGTAGATGAATGGTTAACAAGTTGCGCGTGTATACACAACGTTTCCCATTTTGCATATCTAAATATTTAAGTGGATGATTATAATCATTAATTATATTGACAGTCAGGTTTTTTAAAAACAATTTTTATGAATTCTTTAAAACGTGATGCATTAAATAGTTGCGATTTATTCGATGCTTAAGCGATTATTCTCTAATTGTTTCACGCAACACTAACGCAACAAGAGTGTCATTAGCCTGCCCCAACATAGTATCAGATAAACATCAATTAAGCGCTTATTGCATCGCACAAAAATGTGTTCTGTCTAATTTTTGTTTGAAACATCCTTCCAGTTTCTTCGAGGTTACCAGCAGGAGAAATCTGTTCACTGAAGTTCTAACTGAATCTCTGTTTTGAAATATATCCGTCATATTATAATATGATGGAATGCTTTTGATCTTAACCATCATTTTTAGATTTTGAATTGAAATATCCCTAAGTAGATCTGATTTGCATAAATATATATCATACACACGATTCTTTATATTCTGATTAAATCGGCATATCATTACCACCTCCGTTCGACTGTCCCCTTAATGGAAGTTCATGAGGTGATTCCATGTTGCGAATGTTTACCCGTGTTACAGATAATAGTGATATTATTTTATTTGTATGAAGTTGTAGTTTATTTTCTTCTCTCTAAAAGTATCGAATTATTTATGTTTGAGTAAATGACCCAACAAATTGATCTCATCTGTTTATCTAAACCAATTTATTTGAAAGTTAGCTTATCTTGTTATCTTACATGTTGACATGCTCTTTTAGAAAATTGAGGTTTTGTGAACTGTTGATTGTTTGGTGGAAGAAGGTGATCCTGCAAACCTTTCTGTATGCTTGCTGAAAATTGTGTTACGTAATGGTGCATTACCTTGCAAAAAACCAGAATGAATTATTCTCGTGTACGTAAGACGGTTTGAAACCGTACATTTCTTGTGTTTGTGAACAAACCAATTCAAAAGAGATCATTCAAGTTCTCAAACATGAATAGTTGGAATACAAACGTGGCAGTGCCGATAAGGGCAACACATAGCTGTTGTTTATCTAGTGAAATGCTCTTCTGTTATTTGATTCACGGAACAATTTAACGCAACTTCAATCGGCAGAATTCGATGCGAGTCCATCACTACATTCGAAATGAGATTGAATCACGATATTTTGTGGATATAAGTGATGATATGTTTTTGAATGATTAAATGCCAGAAGATTGTAGGTCCGTAATCGAAAATGTATTCGATTTCGTTCATTTTGCAGGTACCAAAAGCGCATCACGGAAACGAAGTAAGAATTTAACCAGCATTGGCAGATTGTCAATCTACAATGCCTTATTGCCTACAAAATTATCAACTTGTAATCCACGGTGACATATAGCTGGTACAACCAAAACGAATCAAGATCTTGCGCTTATTCTATTATCCACGTTATCCACACATAAGGTATCGAAATTTGAGTTACAGCTATTTGACTAATGGAAAACACTCATTAAAATATTCAATGTTTATTTTATTAAGCTCACATAAGTTGAGAACTTGTATATGGAATTTGACTGTCTCTCAATCGCGATTTAACTGGAGTAAACTTTCGCGCCGTGCGAGTTTTTTTCACATGAAGCGACCTACATGAGTGTTTTGCAATCTCCCAAAATCAATATCAATTTTCAGCAATCTGCTTGCCGTTTCGGCCCTCGAACCTTGCATAGCAAAAATATATTGATCATATGGATATACATGTGTCGTCTCACCACACGAAAGAGATTTACGCTCTTTGGATCTTCGCCAAATAAATGAACTGCTCATTAATCAAACAAATATCGTGTTTGCTTGGTAAATAATTCGTATTTCACATATGAATCCCCGGTGTTCTTTACAGAAAATTATTTGTTGACCACGCTTGAACCAAAAATCCGTATATGCATGCATCTACATGAGATAATTCACAACTGTGTCGTGATGGGCATATGTAGTTGAACACGTTGGTAGAGATAGCCATATACGAAGCCAAAAAGATTGAACCCTTTTTAACAGGTTTCCAATGTCTTTATTTATTAGGATTGTGACCACTCTGTACTTGCTACATTATTGCTATTTGAGCCGAATATATATTGGAGTTTTTAGGATTAAATACATAATACAATGTTCTGGTTTTGCAGAACTAAGATTTATATGGAAACTGTTCTTTAATTTTTCGTTTAACACGGTGGCATTTCAAAATATTTGCTATCTGTTTTTGCAAAATATTCTTTTGATGTTAGATTTTGTATTATATGTACCAAGAAATATTCGAATATTCGAATATGTAAACTATATGATGAATGATGCGTTGTTGGTGAGTGTGTTAGCGAGATAATTCGGATTGCAAAAATGCTGGAGTTCAGATATGTTACTTTATAAGTATCCAAACATAAGATTGTATGTTGAACTACAAGTTGGAGTAATCCAACCTGTTGTTCAAAACAGAATTTTTTGTAGGAAGATATTTCGCTTCATAATCTTATTTATATATATCAACATTATATATATCAACATTTATGTTTCGAAAATGGTTGTTTCCTCTATGGTTACCGCTGTTATTTCAGAAGCCGCAGGTTTTGGAACAACAACAAGTATGTACATGAGACGTCGTTTTATGTGTTTGTTTCGAATAAACTGTTCAATCACATGATCTTATCAACATATAGACTGTGTTAAAACCCATAATCATAATCAAAAAGGTATGTTTGCATGCATTTCCATCATCAACAATCATCATACGACAGTTTTTGTGGTGTTTGATCTCATCACAAAAGGACGTCATGAACAGGATTTGCATGCTCCTGAAATAGCAGAATAATAATAATGAAATAGTTGCGCATATAAGGCCAGTTTTGGATAATGAAAAACATTGAAACACATTCATTATTCGATATTCGTTGTTTATACTTTGGTGTATTCTGTAATTTCAAAAACCGTATTTACTGGACCAACAAGAAGTGAGTACAGTAGACTGCGTTCATTGTGGTTGGTACGAAAAAACTGTTCAATCACATGATCGATAAGCATATAGACCGCGATGGAACCCATAATTATGATCAAAAAGCATGTCATACCATCAACCACAAACAAATGTCGATAGGTTTTGTGCTGCTCGCACTCATTAGAAGAGTATTGCATAATCAGAATTTGCATGCGCTCGAAATACCGGGATAATAATAATAAGATTGTTGCGCGAATAAGGCCAGTGTGGGATAATTTTGTCTGTCCAATCACACGAATTCGCATTTATGTGGACAGTGTTTAAACGCTTAAACATGAAAGTAAAAGGTAATTTGAATGCATTTTCATCTATCTCACACAAACATACCTGTGTTAGGCCTTTCGATTGAGATGCGTACAAAAACGAATATTAAAATAATCTTCATGGACTAAACTCTATTCAAATATTATTATATATTATATATATATATATATAATATATATATATATGCATCTAGTCAAAGACACTCCGCACGACTTGTTTCCTGCTGTTTGTACTCATCAGCTATGGACAGTATGATGAGGATCCGCACTTTTGACAGTTACAATTGGATGTAATTTCTTTGCATAAATGAAATTAATTTTTCGATTTTGAATTCGATGCATGTATTCCAAGTACAAATTTATTGTTGTTGGCCTCCGTCGGTCGATGTCGACCCTGGATGTACATCACATCGCATGAATTTCGTGTTTTGCAACATCTTGAATGACTAAACAGTCTGATTCGGGAGGAACAATCTCTCCCACAGCGCTCGCAACGATAGTCAGAACTCGGTTGTATTGGATCAGTTGAACGCTGGTGGTTTGATCTGCGTTGAAACCCATAATTATGATCAATAAGACATGCCATACCATCAACCACAAACAAACTTCGACAGGTTTTGTGCTGCTCGCACTCATTAAAAGAGGATTGCATGATCAGGATTTGCAATTCGAATTTTATTTTTATCTTTGTTGTGGAACAATATGCTTGAAGTTTTGTTGAAATGCTTGATCTTAGGAGAGGTTTGTCAATGGTGTTTTGATGCTTGGTGATTTTAGGTGAAGAATCGAGATTACGCTAATTATATATGATAGTTTTTGTGAATTTTAATTCACAATATAGTAACACATTTGCATGCATCTATATAACACACACACTCCACGACCGGGTTTTTGCTGTTTGCACTTATCTGGTAGGGACTGTGGGATGAGGATCCGCATGCGCTTCAAACAGTAGAAAAATGGTAATCGAATCGCGCTTGTGTGCCACTGTTAGGTGAGGTTGGTACGATAAGCTTGTTCAATCACATAAGGCCCCTCCCATCTAGACTAAGTTTGAAACCCATGACCATGGATATAAAACAACATTTGCATCCATCTCCATCACAAGCACACACTCCACAAACGGTTTCGTGCTGTTTGCGCTCATCAGCTATGGACAGTATGATGAGGATCCACACTCGCTTGAAACAGTGGAAGAATGGTAAACAAGTTGCGCTTGTATGTCACTGTTTGGTATGGTTGGTGAGACTAACCTGTTCAATCACATTAGCCCCGCTCATGTAGACTGGGTTTAAAATTCATGACCATGGATATAAATACACATTTGTATGCATCTCCATCACACACGCACAACGACCGGTTTTCGTGCTGTTTGCACTCATCAGGTAGGAACAGTAGGATTATGATCCGCATGCGTGTGAAACAGTGGAAGAATGGCAAACAATTTGCGAGTTTATTCACAACGTTCCCGATTTTGCATATCTAAATTTTGAAGTGGATTTTTATAATCATCAATTATATGGACAGCGCCGATTTTTTTAAAATAATTTATGAATTCTTCAGAACGTGGTGTATTAACTGGTTGCGTCTTATTTGATGCTTGAGCGATTATTCTTCGATTTTTTCGCGAAACACCAACGCATTCAGATTGTCATTAGCCTACTCAAACATAGTTTGAGATAAACATCAATTTGGCGCTCATTGCCTTCCACAAAAGATCTGTTCTGTTTAATTTTTGTTTAAAACATATTTCCAATTTATTCGCGGTTACCAGCAAATAAAAGCTCTTCCCTGAATTTCTAACTGAATATCTATTTCGAAATATATCCGTCATATTATAATACGATGGGATGCTCTTGACCTTAACCATCATTTTTAGATCTCGAATTAAAATTTCCCCAAGTAGATCCGATTTGCATAAATATATATCTTACACACGATTCTTTATATGCTGATTAGATCGGTTTATCATTACCACCTCCGTTCGACTGTCCACTTCATGGTAGTTTACGAGGTGATTCCATGTTGCAAATGTTCACCTGTGTTACAGATAATAGTGATAATATTTTGATTTGTATAAAGCTGTAGATTATTTTCGTTTCTTCAAAAGTATCGAAATAATAACGTATATGTAATTGCCTCAACAAATTCATCTAATCTCTTTATCTAAAACAATTTATTTGAAAGTTAGCTTATCATGTTATCTAATATGTTGACATGCCTTTTAGAAAACTGAAACTTTGTTAACTGTTGATTTTATGGTGGATCAAGATGGTCCTGCAAATCTTTTTGTTTGTCTGCTAGAAATAATGTTAAGTAATGGTGCATTACCTTGCAAAAAACGAGAATGATTTTTTCTCGTATACGTAAGACGGTTTGAAACCTATGATTTTTTGTGTTTGTAAACGAACCAATTTTACAGAGATCATCCAATTTCTCGAATAGTTGAAATACAAACTTGAAAGTGCCGATTGAGGCAATAAATAGCAATTTCTTTATTTGGTAAGGTGCTTTTCTGTTATTTTATTCATGAAGCAATTTAATGCAACTTCAATCGGCAGAATTCGATGCGAGTTCATCATGACATTCGAAATGAGATTACGTCACGACATTTTGTGGATATGTGTGATGAAATTTTTTCAAATGATCAACTGGCAGCAAATTGAAGGTCCGTGATCAAAATGTTTTTCGATTTCGTTCACTTTGCAGGTACCAAACGAAAACGAAGTAAGAATTTAGCAAGCATTTGCAGATTGCCGGAGTACAATGCATTATTGCTTACAAAATTGTCAACTTGTAATTAACTGTGACATATGGCCGGCACAAACTGAACCAATCGCAATCTTGTGCTTATTCTATTATCCACGTTATCCACACATAAGGTCTTCGAATTTAACTTACAGTTATTTGACTGATGAGAAACACCAAGTAAAATAATTAATGTTTTATCTATGAAGCTCACATGACTTGAGTACTTAGATATGGAAATCGACTGTCTCTCAATCGTGATTTAACTGAAGTAAACGTTCGCGCCGTGTGAGTATTTTTTTACATAAAGCGACCTACATGAGTGTTTTGTAACCTCCCAAAATCAATATCTATTTTTGACCAATCTGGTCGCCGTTTTAGCCCTAAAACCTTGCACAGCAAAAATACATATTGATCTCACGAATCTACATGTGTCGTCCCATCACACGAAAGAGAATTACGCTCTTTCGATTTTTGACAGATAATTAAACTGCTCAGTAATCAAACAAATGTCGTGTTTGCTTGTTAAATAATTCGTATTTCACATCTGAATCCCTGGTGTTCGTTACAACAATTTATTTGTTGAGCATGCTTGAACCAAAAATCCATATATGCATGCATCTACATGAGACAATTCACAACCGTTTCGTAAGAGGCATATGTATTTGAACACGTTGGTAGTCATAGCCATATACGAGGCCAAAAAGATTGAACCGTTTTTAACAGGTGCCCGATGTCTTCATTTATTAGGATTGCGACCACTCTGCACTTGATTGATTATGGCTATTTGAGCCAAACCTATATTGAATTTTTCAGGCTGAAATACATAATACAATGTTCTGGATATGCAGAACTAAGATTTAACTAGAAACTGTGCTTATGTTTTCCTTGTTACTCGGTTGCATTTTGATATGTTTGCTATCTGTTTTCGCGAAATATTCTTTGGATAGTAGATGATGTATTATATGTAACGAAAAATATTCGAATATTCGGATATGTAAATTATATGATGAATGATGCGTTGTTTGAAAGTGTGTTAGGGAGATAATTCGGATTGCAAAAATGCTGGAGTTCATATACCTTATTTCATAAGTGTCCAACAAATGATTGTATGTTGAACGACAAGTCGGAGTAAAGCGACATGTTGCTCAAAATAGAATTTTTAATTGAAAGATAGTTTGCTTCATAATCTTATTAATATATATATAAACATTAGTCAACATTTATGTTTCGAGAATCGGTGTTTCTTCTATGGTTACCGCTGTTATTTCAGAAACCGCAGGTGTTGGAACAACAACAAGTAAGCACATTAGACGTCGCTTTAAGTGTCAGGTACGAATAAACTGTTCAATCACATGGCCTAATAAACATATAGACCGCGATAAAGCCCATAATTGTAATCACAAAGCCACGTTTGCATGCATTTCCATCAACAACAATCATCCTTCGACAGTTTTTGTGGTGTTTGCTCTCATCAGAAAAGGACGTCATGAACAGAATTTGCATGCTCCTGAAATAGCAGAATAATATTAATAAAATAGTTACGCATATAAGGCCAGTATTGGATAATAAATAACATTGAAACACATTCATTATTCGAGAATCGTTGTTTATACTAAGGTTTATGCTGTAATTTCAAAAACCGTATTTACTGGACCAACAAGAAGTGAGTACAGTAGACTGCGTTTCATGTGGTTGGTACGAAGAAACTTTTCAATCACATGATCGATAAACATATAGACTGCGTGGAAACCAATAATTATGATCAAAAAGGCATGTCTGCATGCATTTTCATCAACCGCAACCAACCTACAACAGTGTTTGTGCTGTTTGCTTCCGGAAATGACTTCATGATGAAGAATTGCATGCGCCTGAATTAGCGGAATAATAATAATAATAATAATAATGGCATAGTTGCGCGTATGAGGCCAGTGTTGGATAATGTTGGCTGTCCAATCACACGAACCCGCTTTTATGTGGATAGTGTTTAAACTCTTAACCATGCAATTAAAAGGTAATTAGAATGCGAAATTGAATCTTTTCGACAACAGATTGCTCCGCGCCAAATGGTTTGATAAGCCTTGGATAGACGTCTCCTAATCTCATAGCGCGATTTGCCAGAAAATACAAAGCCGATTTGAGCAAGAGAAAAGCACTTAATCCGGTTTCAAAAACTGGGAATCAATGAAACGCTGCATATTCCTATTCGCCCTTACGACTTTCGGTCCCGAAAAAGCTCGAACGAGTGATTTGTACGAAAAAGATGCTTCTGACTGCTGTTTTTAATGAGAAAGTGTAGGTATTATTTAGGTTCAAAAATATGCAAACTGATAAAAACTAACGACTTTTAAGTGCACCTGATTATAAGGTCCACAAAACTGCATTGCGATGCCCAAATAATTATTGGACACAGATCTGTCTTCGTATATAAAACGCCGAGGACATTTGAAATGTTCAATTTATGTATAATGGATCTTAAAACCACTGAACCCAACATACTTGAAACGCCTACGATTGAATCTGTATTTTGGACAAAAATCAGCAGATTGAAAGAAGGGTTGAGCACTTCCCCTCTCTCTACCCTGATGAATGCACGGTTTTACCGCATATGCATGAAAATTTCGAGCAGTTGCCGACATGCGTATATCTAGATACACCCCCACTCGTGATGAGCTTAATATGACAATCTGGCGCTTAACGAGTAGAAAGAACCCTGGTAAAGACGGGATTATACTTCAGGTCATTAAATGCTGTGGATCATCATTATCACAAACTATTCGCCATTTGGTTCTCCAGTGCTAGCGGCAGAAGTGCATCCCACAAGACATGCGAGACACAATGATCATCACGACATTTAAGAATAGAGGATATAGATGCAACTGCAACAATTATTTAAGCGTCTGTATCCATTGTTATCCGATAGAGAGAACTGTTCATTTTTACGTTTCCGTTTTGTGCATATTAATCCAAAAATGAAGGAGTGGCTATGAAGGATACCACTTCCTTTTTGACAGTAATAATTGGATGAAATTTATTTGTATAAATAAAATTAATTTTTCGATTTTGTATATGATGCATGTATTTGAAGTACAATTTTAGTACTGATTTGTAATTCGAATTTTATTTTTATCTTCTGTGTGGTAAAATATGCTTGAAGTTTTGATGCAATGCGTGATGTCAGGAGAGGTTTCTCAATGGATTTTTTATGCTTGCTGATTCGAGGTAGCGAATCGAGATTATGCTATTTATATATGATAGTATTTATGAATTGGGATTCACAACGTTTCACATTGTGCTCGTTTAAATTTTGAAGTCGATGATCATAATCATCAATTATATCGACAGTGACGATTTTGAAAAAAAAATTTTCTATGAAATCTCAGAAACGCGGTGTATTAACTAGTTGCGATTTATTTTATGCCCGAGCGATTATTCTTTGTTTGTTTCACGCGACACCCACGCATCCAGAATGTCATAAGCCTGCTCAAACATATTATCAGATGAAGGTCAATTTGGCGCTCAATGCCTCGAACAGAAGATCTGTTCTGTTTAAGTTTGGTATACAAAATCAGTCCAATTTCTTGGCGGTTACCAGAAAATAAAATCTGTGCACTAAATGTATAACTGAATCTTCATTCCTAAATAAATCTGTCATCTCATAATACGAACGGAAGCTCTTGACCTTAACCATCATTGTCAGATCTCAAATGACAATTTCCTTAAGTATATCCGATTTGCATAAATATATATCATACACACGATTCTTTATATCCTGATAAGATCGGTATATCATTACCACCTCCATTCGACTGTCCCCTTCTTGGCAGTTCACGAGGTGATTCCATGTTGCAAATATTTACCTGTGTAACAAATAATATGGATATCATTTTGATTTGATTAAAGCTGTAGTTTATTTTCGTTTCTTTAAAAGTATCGATATATTTATGTATATTTAGATGACACAACAAATTGACCTAATCACTTCATGTAAACCAATTTATTTTGAAGTTAGCTCATCTTGTTATCTTACATGTTGATATGCTCTTTTCGAAAATTGAGAATTTGTGAACTGTTGATTTTGTCACGTTTTCCGATGCTATTACAGCCAGCAACGTTGCTAGTCCATCAAGTGGTAAGTATACTAAATAGTGTAAATTATTTGTCTCCATCTCAATTTTGTGCATTGTCATCCTTTTATTAATTAACAACAAATTCACTATAATCCTTCTCGTTATCAACTGGGTTAGCATTCCACTTATAGCATACTCCATATGTTTGCTGCAATAGAACCAATACATAAAAATCAATATAAAACGTAATTGGAGATGCTTAGAAATTGTGAGATTGGCAGACGATTGAGCACAACTGAACTTAGATATGCACATTAAATGGAAATCGATGTGGCAAACGCTAGTTTCCTGAATGGATTCTCCGTTAGTTTTCGGGAAATTGTTCCTTTCAAATACATTTGTCAAAATAACGATATCAGGCTTACACTTTGAGACGAGTTACACATTGAGAATACCTAAAACATACATGATATCAGGACATATTTACATTGAGAATAGCAAATGTGTTAATCGTATCATCAGATTTGCGTTTCAAAATGGAAGAATACAAATGCTGTCAGCATTTTTACATATATCATATGGAACATACGTACATATTTTGATTATTGAGATGCCATAAGCACAAAAGGTGATATCGACGCATTGATATGACAAACACCCGAGCACACCTAACAACAGGTTTCTTCCCCCCTACACTTATCAGGTAGGGTACGATGTGAACAATTGGAAACGCGAAGTAATCATAAAAGAAAAATCCAAGTATATGACAATGTTTGATAACGTTAGTACGACTAACGCCTTTCATCATATCATACAACACTCACGTAGACAGTGTTTGAGACCATGACATCGAATAAAAAATCTAGTTCGCAAACACGTCCATCATCATCACACTGTTATACCCGTGTTATGCTTTGTGATTAGGACTCGTTCGAAATACGTATTTCATTCAATATTTTCGTGTGTTACGAACTGTTTGTTTTACAAAAAATATTTATTTCGAGAAACAAAACTTGCGTTAATGTGTGAATCCATACGGCGTCAACTAATGTGTTCGGCTGAGCACAATAAACACCTTAGAATGATTCATTCAAGCCTAGAACGTAAATTCCCAAATTCTTATTTTTCAGTTAAATGTATCGTCACCATACACCCGAAATATAATCCTATGAAATATATGGATCTACAGATACATCATTACTCCATCATTCGACTGTCGACTTCTCCGGAGTAAACCGGTGTTTCCATTTTGCGTAAATTAACATGTGATGAAGCTGCTAGGCAAATTAGTGTCATTTGCTCAATGCTGTAATTTATCTGTTTCATCAAAACTATTTAAACTTGCAATTATATATTAACCGACGCAACTGATCAAAACATTATTTTTGTTTGGAATTTATCTCATATCATTGCCGTCCATGTTTACAAGCATTTTAAGTGACATTGCGAAACAAACAATTTGTTTTCTTCGTTATGTTTCAGTTGTTGATGAGGAATCCGATGTTGCTGGATCATCAGAAATTAAGTCTATTTGAAAGCGCAACAGTTATGCTTGTATTCTCAATTTTATGTCAACATTTTCGTCATGAACGCCATCGTCACTGTCGTTTGAACCACACTACACCGTTTTAACCTCATTTTACTCGTGATAATCTGAAAGACTAATACACCAGTAGCATACATTAAAATAAATTGGCGATGGTAAGCAAAAGTACCTATCTATGTAATGGCCCTTGCGAGGTACCAATCATTATATCGATTCCATGGAGAATATACGTATCACGTAAAGTAATATTTATTGCAATTCTAACCGCTAAATCTTGCATATGTATTTGAACACGTTGGTAGTCATAGCATTATACGAGGCCAAAAAGATTAAACCGTTTTTGACAGGTTTCCGATGTCTTCATTTATTACGATTGTGACCACTCTGTACTTGATTGATTTTTGCTATTTGAGCCAAACCAATATTGAAGTTTTTAGATTGAAATACATAACACAATGTTCTGGATATGCAGAACTAAGATTTATCTAGAAACTGTGCTTATGTTTTCCGTGTAACTCGGTTGCATTTTAAAATTTTTGCTATCTGTTTTCGCAAAATATTTTTTTGATATTAGATTTTGTTCATATACCTTACTTCATAAGTGTCCAAACATAAGATTGTATGTTGAACGACAAGTCGGAGTTATCCAACATGTTGCTAAAAACGGAATTTTTATAGGACGATAGTTCGCTTCATTGTCTTATCCATATATATTACCATAAGTCATTATTTATTTTTCGAGAATCGTTGTTTCTTCTATGGTTACCGCTGTTATTTCAGAAGCCGCAGGTTCTGGAAAAACAAGACGTAAGTACATGAGACGGCGTTTTATGTGGTTGGTACGAATAAACTGTTCAATTACATGACCTGATTAACATATACACTGCGTTGGCACCCACAATTATGATCGAAAAGGCATGTCTGTATGCATTTTGATCAACCACATTCAACCTATAACAGTGTTTGTGTTCCGTTTCCCTTCATCAGGAAATGACTTCATGATCAAGAATTGCATGCGCCTGAAAGGACTTGACTTACT
Source organism: Atriophallophorus winterbourni (assembly GCA_013407085.1). Taxonomy (NCBI): domain Eukaryota; kingdom Metazoa; phylum Platyhelminthes; class Trematoda; order Plagiorchiida; family Microphallidae; genus Atriophallophorus; species Atriophallophorus winterbourni. The sequence goes on from JACCGJ010003450.1 coordinate 42,939, forward strand.
TGATTCATTCCTGTGAACTATTGTTGGAGCATAGGGCTGCAACAACGCCACGACAGCGAAATCTGTCTAGGGTCTGCTATCCTCAGCTGAGTGCATGTGACTCCGGCATCCTCCGATTCACTCACGACTGATCTTCTCCACGACTGCTTGGGTCGTCCCACTTTCCTTTTACCTTGTGGATTCCAGTCTAGTGCTTGTCTAGTGACGTTATCAGCTGGTTTGCGGAGTGTGTGGTCTATCCACCCTCATTTTCTTTTCTTGATGTCCTGATCAACGGGGTTGTGATTGGTTCTACGCCATAGGTCTGTGTTTGAAATCTTCTTAGGCCACCTGATGTTAATAAAGTGGCGCAAGCACTTGTTGACAAATGTTTGTATCTTGTTGGTGATCTTGTGGGTAACCCGCCATGTTTCGGACCCGTAGAGGACGACTGCTTTTACGTTGGTGTTAAAGATGCGGACTTTGCTGCGCTGGGACAAGGCCTTAGATTTCCAGATGGGGCGCAGGGTGTTGAACGCTACCCTGGCTTTGCTGATTCGGCTCTTGACTTCGTCTTCTGTGCCACCATCAATTTTGACCACGCTTCCAAGGTAAACAAAGCGGTCAATCTCCACCACGTCTTTCCCCTGTAGATGCAGTGGCTGCTGTAGTTGGTTGTTCAATCGCATTACCTCGGTTTTCTTCATGTTGATTTTCAGGCATGTCTTTTCTGCCTTTTCTGCTAGGCGCGTTAGCTTAGATTGTGCAAGCTGTTGCTTGTGAGACAGGAGGCCGATGTCATCCGCAAATTCAAGGTCTTCGAGATGTTTGGTGGGGGTCCACTTGATGCCGGTGTTGCTGCCATCTGTGGTTCTTCTCATAATCCAGTTTATGACGATCAAGAAAATTATCGGCGAGAGCATGCAACCTTGCCTCACTCCAGTCTTCACTGGAAAGGGGTCTGTCAGCTATTCGTTGTGGATGATCTGGCATGATGAGTCCTCTTAGAGCTGTTGTATGATGTTTATCAGCATTTGCGAAATTCCGTAGTGTTGCATTAGCTTCCATATTGTCTTCCTGTCGACGCTGTCAAACTCTTTTTCCAAATCGACAAAGATCGCGTACAAAGGAGACTGCCATTCGATGGATTGCTCGATCATAATACGCATAGTGGCGATATGATCTATGCTGACCTATCTTGTCTAAACCCTACCTGTTCTGTTCTATGTTTTTTGTCTAACGTCTCTTTCAATCTGTTCAAGATGATTCTGGTCAGTACTTTGCTGAGGATAGACAGCAATATGATTCCTCGCCATTTGCCGCATTGGGAAAGGTCGCCATTCTTGGGGAGCTTTACCAAATGCCTGAGCTTCCAGTCAGCCGGAACTCTCTTCTGTTCCTATAACTTCAACGTGAAGGGGTGTAACAACTCCGCTGCCGCTGTCACGTCTGCCTTCAGAGCTTCTGAGGGGATGCCATCAGGGCCTGGTGCTTTACCATTCTTCAGGGACTTGATGGCATTGATGATTTCTGCAATTGTTGGGGGGTTGATGTTAATACATAGGGATTCTTTTGCTGGTGATATATCAGGAGATGTTAGCGGAGATGGACAGTTCAGAATTTCTTCAAAATGTTCCACCCATCTTTTCCTTTGCCCCTCCTCGCTTGTCATGGTTCTTCCATTTTTGTCCTTGACTGGATTGCTCGGTTTGAAACTCTTTCCTGACAATGCTCGGGTGATTTCATATACCCTCTTCATGTTATTCTGCTCTGCCGCTAGCTCTGCCTCCTCTGTTAGGTTGTGTATAAATTTCCTTCTGTCCTGTCTAGCATCCTTCTTCACTTCCCGGTTTGTCTCCCAATATTGTGCTTTGAGGTCTGCCTTCTGTTGCAGGTCACCGCATCTGCTAATTTCCATCTTCAGATCCTTCCTCCTCTCAATCTTCTCCCAGGTACCCTTCGTCAGCCATTCCTTCTGTTACCTCTCTTTCTTCCCCAGAACATTAGTGCACGCATCCTGCCAGGTCTTCCGTATTCCTGCCCAGTGATTTCCTATTGTTTCGTCGGCCACCTCCGACAGCGCCTCAAACCTATTCCTGACTTCACAGTTGAACTCTTCTGATTTTTTTGTCCATCAATTACTGTGTGTTGAACTTGTGGTACGCTCTTCCTGACGGATCGTTAAAGGACTTCAGCTTGGTGAGCATTGTTGCAACCAGCAGGTGATGGTCGGAGGCTGCATCGGCGCCGCGCCACACTATGACGTCCAGCACACTACGCCTCCACTTTCTGTCTACGGTGATGTGATCTATCTGATTTTCCGTCTTCTCATCGGGTGAAGTCCAAGTAGTCGTGTGGATCCTTTTGTGAGGGTAAATGGTGCCACCTATTACTAAGTCATTGATGGAACAAAAGTCTGTGAACAGCTCTCCGTTCTCGTTGCAGGTACCCACGCTGTGTCTGCCCATGATGAGTTCCATGCCTGTGTTGTCATCACCAAGCTCAGCTCAGTCGCCCATGATGATCTTTATGTCTCTGCGCAGAGTCCGGTCTAAAAGGGCCTGTAAAGGGTTGTAGAAATCTTCCTTCTCCTCTTATTGGGCTGTGTTTGTTGGCGCATAACACTGGATGATGGTGATCCTCCTTCCCTTGGAGTTGAACCTAGCTGCTATAAGTCTGGGTGAGACAGGTTCCCATGCCATTAGCGCTCTTGTAGCCTCTGGCGCTAACATTATTGCCACTCCTTGAGTGTGGCCATGATTCATATCTTCATGTCTGGAATAGATGATGGTTTCCCCTGAAGATAGTCTCTTCTGACCGCTCCCATTCCATCGAGTCTCACATAGGCCCAGAACTTTGATGTTGTAACTTTCCATCTCTTTGGCTACCTGTGCTAATTTTCCGCTCTCATATAGGGTTCTGATGTTCCAGGTCCCTATCCTGATCTTTGCCTTGGTCGGGAGAAGACTTATCGGCGAGTTGGCTTCCCGAAGGCTTTCACCAGCACGCGTTATGAGCCCCACTGAAGAGGAGTCCTCCCGTCCAGGCAGCATATGTGCAGTTTATGTTGTTGCAGTTTCTGTAGCAGCGTTTTCGTTTACGGGGTGGGGTTGCTAGCCCCACGCCCAACCCTCCTCCTTTTTCAACCGGGCTTGGGACCGGCAGTTGGCGGAGTTATGCGCCTGAAATAGCGGAATAATAATAATAGTGAAATAGTTGCGCGTATGAGGCCAGTGTTGTATTATGTTGGCTGTCCAATCACACGAACTCGCATTTATGTGGACAGTGTTTAAACTCTTAACCATGCAAGTAAAAGGTTATTAGAATGCAAAATTGAATCTTTTCGACAACAGATTTCCCCGCGCCAAATGGTTTGCTAAGCCTTGGATAGAGGTCTCCTAATCTGTTTGCGCGATTTGCTAAATAATACAAAGCCGATTTGAGCGAGAGAAAAGCACTTATTCCGGTTTCAAAAACTGGGAATCAATAAAACGCTTCATATTCATATTCGCCCTTACCACTTTCGGTCCTAAGAAAGCTCGAACGAGTGATTTGTACGAAACAGATGCTTCTGACTGCTGTTTTTAATGAGAAAAAGTAGGAATTATTTAGGTTCAAAAATATGCAAACCGATGAAAACTAACGACTTTCAAGTGCACCTGATTATAAGGTCCACAAGACTGCATTGCGATGCGCAAATAATTATTGGACACAAATCTGTCTTCGTATATAAAACGCTGAGGACATTTGAAATGTTCAATGTATGTATAATGGATCTAAAAAGGCATTGAACCCAACATACTTGAAACGCCTACGATTGAATCTGTATTTTGGACAAGATTCAGCAGATTGAAAAAAGGGTTTAGCACTTCCCCTCTCTCTACCCTAACGAATGCACGGTTTTACCGCATATACTCGAAAACTTCGAGTGGTTGCCGACATGCGTATATCCAGATACACCCCCACTTGTGATGAGCTCAATATGACAATCTGGAGCTTAGTGAGTAGAAAGGCCCCTGGTAAAGACGGAATTATACCTAAGGTCATTAAATGCTGTGGAGCATCATTATCACAAATTATTCGCCATTTGGTTCTCCAGTGCTAGCGGCATAAGTGTATCGCACAAGAGATGCGAGACACAATGATCATCACAGCCTTTAAGAATAGAGGATATAGATGCAACTGCAACAATTATTTAAGCGTCTATATCCATTGTTATCCGATAGGGAGAAATGTTCATTTAACGTTTGCGTTTTGTGCATATTAATCCAAAAATGAAGGAGTGGCTATGAAGAATACCGTTTTTTTGACAATAATAATTTGATGAAATTTGTTTGCATAAATAAAATTAATTTTTCGATTTTGAATTCGATGCATGTATTTGAATTACAATTATAGTACTCATTTGTAATTCGAATTTTATTTTTATCTTCTGTGTGGAACAATATGCTTGAAGTTTTGATGAAATGCGTGATCTCAGGAGAGGTTTCTCAATGGATTTTTTATGCTTGCTGATTCGAGGTAGCGAATCGAGATTATGCTAATTATATATGATAGTATTTATGAATTGGGATTCACAAAGTTTCCCATTGTGCTTGTTTAAATTTTAAAGTCGATGATCATAATCATCAATTATATTGACAGTGACGATTTTTAAAAAAACAATGTTTTTATGAAATCTCTGAAACGCGGTGTATCAAGTAGTTGCGATTTATTTGATGCTTGATCGATTTTTCTTTGGTTGTTTCACGCCACACCAACGCATCCTGCTCCAACATAGTATCAGATAAAGGTCAATTTGGCACTCAATGCTTCTGTTCTGTTTAAATTTGGTATAAAACATCAGTCTAATTTATTGGCGGTTACCAGAAAAGACAATCTGTGCACCAAATGTCTAACTTATTCTCCATTTTCTAAATAAATCCATCATCTCATAAGACGAAGTAAAGCTCTTGACCCTAACCATCATTGTCAGATCTCAAATTTAAATTTTTCTAAGTAGATCCGAGTTGCATAAATATATATCATACACACGATTCTTTATATCCTGATAAGATCGGTATATCATTACCACCTCCGTTGGACTGTCCCCTTCTTGGCAGTTCACGAGGTGATACCATGTTGCAAATATTTACTGTGTTACAGATAATAGGGATATTATTTTGATTTGATTAGAGCTGTAGTTTATTTTCGTTTCTTTAAAAGTATCGATATATTTATGTATATGTAGATGACACAACAAATTGATCTAATCTCTTAACTAAACCAATTTATTTGGGCGTTAGCTCATCTTGTTATGTTACATGTTGACATGCTTTATTAGAAAATTGAGAATTTGTGAACTGTTGATTTTGTCACGTTTTCCGATTCTATTACAGCCACCAAAGTTGCTAGACCGTTAGGTGGTAAGTATAATAAACAGTGTAAATTACTTGTTTACATCTCAATTTTGTGCATTGTCATCCTTTTATCAATTAACACCAAATTCACCCTAATCCTTCTCGTTATCAACTTGGTTAGCATTCCACTTATGGCATACTCCATATGTTTGCTGCAATATAACTAAGTCATAAAAATCCATATAGAATCTTAGAAATTGTTAGATTGGCAAACGATTGAGCACAACTGAACTGAGATATGCACATTGAATGAAAATCGATTGGGCAAACGCTAGTTTCCTAAATGGATTCACCGTTCGTTTTCTGGAAATTGTTCCTTCCAAATTCATCCGTCACAATAACGATATTAGGCTTACACTGTAGGACGAGTTACACATTGAGAATACCCAAAACATACATGATATCAGGACATATTTCAATTGAGAATAGCAAATGTGTTAATCGTATCATCAGATTTGTGTTTCACAATGGTAAATACAAATGCTATCAGCATTTATACATATATCCGACGGAACATACATACATATTTTGATTATCGGAATGACAGAAGCACAAATGGTAATATTCATGCATTGATATCACAAACACTCGAGCACATCTCACAACCGGTTTTGTGCAGCTCACACTCATCAGGTAGGGTGCGATGTGAACAATTGATTAATAGTGAACACGTTGAGGTTGTAGGCTAATGTTGTTTGATGTTGGTAGGACCAACAATTCAATTCCTTTAGCCCAAACCGATGTAAATTTGTTTCCTTCCCATTACGTGCATTTGCATCAAACCACAACTCACGACAGGCTCATGCTGTTTGCAGTAATCAGGATTATACATAATTGTTAAGATCCGCGTGCGCATGCAACAGCGAAGAAATCATAAAAGAAAATTGATCTGAAAAATTGAATTTTGAAGTCGATGATTATAATCATCAATTATGTTGACAGTGACGATTTTTGAAAAACAATTTGTATGAAATCTCTGAAACGTGGTGTATTAACTAGTTGCGATTTATTGGATGCTTGAACGATTATTCTTTGGAAGTTTCACGCAAAAACAACGCATTCAGAATGGCATAAGCCTGCTCAAACATAGTATCAGATAAACATTAATTTGGCGCGTATTGCCTCGTACAAAAGGTCTGTTCTGTTTAATTTTGGTACAAAACATCAGTCCAATTTCTTCACGGTTATCGGAAAATAAAATCTGTTGACTGATTGTCTAAATAAATCTCCATTTCTAAATATATCCGTCATGTCATGATACGAAGGCATTCTCTTGACCTTAACCATCATTGTCAGATCTCAAATTTAAATTTCCCTAGGTAGATCCGATTTGCATAAATATATATCATACACACGATTCATTATATTCACATAAGATTGGTATATCATTACCACCTCAGTTAGACTGTCCCCTTCTTGACAGTTCACGAGGTGATTCCATGTTGCAAATATTTACCTGTGTTACAGATAATAGGGATATTATTTTGATTTGATTAAAGCTGTAGTTTATTTTCGTTTCTTTAAAAGTATCCATATATTATCATCATCATCAGGTAGGGTGCGGTGTACACAATTGAAACAGCGAAGTAATCATGAAAGAAAAATTGCAATTATATTCCATTGTTGCATAACGTTAGTACGACTAACGCCTTTCATCACATCATCCAACACTCACGTAGACAGTGTTTAAGACCATGACATTGAATAAAAATCTAGTTTGCATACACATCCATCATTATCACACTGTTATACCCGTGTTATGCTTTGTGATTAGGACTCGTTCGAAATACGTATTTCATTCAATATTTTCGTGTTTTACGAACAGTTTGTTTTACAAAAAATATTTATTTCGAGAAACAAAACTTGCGTTAATGTGGGAATCCATACGGCGTCAACTATAGTGTTCGGCTGAGCACAATAAACACCTTAGAATGATTCATTCAAGCCTAGAACGTAAATTCCCGAATTCTTATTTTTCAGTTATATGTATCGTCACCATACACCCGAAATATAATCCCATGAAATATATCGATCTACAGATACATCATTACTCCATCATTCGACTGTCGACTTCTCCGGCTTAAACCGGTGTTTCCATTTTGCGTAAATTAACCCTTTTGAAGCTGCTAGGCAAATTAGTTTCATTTGCTCAATGCTGTAATTTATCTGTTTCATCAAAACTATTTAAACTTGTAATTATATATTAACCGACGCAACTGATCAATGAGATATCTTAATCAAAACATAAATTTTGTTTGGAATTTATCTCATATCATTGCCGTCCATGTTTACATGCATTTTAAGTGACATTGCGAAACAAAGAATTTGTTTAAGGCTATTTGAAAGCGCATCAGTTATGCTTGTATTTTCAATTTTATGTTACCGTTTCCGTCATGAACGCCATCATCACTGTCGTTTTAACCACACTACACCGTTTTAACCTCATTTTACTCGTGATAATCTGAAAGACTAATACACCAGTAGAATACATTAAAATAAATTGGCGATGGTAAGCAAAAGTACCTATCTATGTAATGGCCCTTGCGAGGTACCAATCATGATGTCGATTTCATGTAGAATATACGTATCACGTAAAGTAATATTTATTGTAATTCTAACCGCTAAATGTTGCTTACCTAGCAATGATTAAACAAAATGACAGTCTTTAAACGGATCAGAGAAGCACCTTCCGAAATAAGATTAATAGATGCTTCATTAGCTGAGGATGGTACGTATCCATTCATACAGTTTTCTCTTAATAACGTGTTCTATTTTATAGTTCAAGAGTGAAAAGTATTCGTATCTGGATGCAGGATCAAAAATATTTGCGTAAAATTCAAGGTTGCATCATTATGTAACACCTACATACATCAAATCGTTCAAGATTATAGCAAAGTCGTACGACTGGACCGATTAGTTCAAACCTGAAACCCGGAATCCATGAATCATTGCACTGGCTTTTGCAGCGAGAACTCCTCGGTGTGCCTTCTATATATTACAAGTTTCAACTGAAAACAATTTGTTTATGGTGGATGAATATGGTTCCGCAAAGTTTTTTGTTTGTTTGCTAGAAATAATGTTGAGTAACGGTGTATTTTCTTGAAAAAAGAGGATGAATTAGTCACGTGTACGTTAGAAGGTTATGAATTGTTTGTGTTCGTGAACAAACCAATTTTAAAGTGAGCATTCGTTTTCTCAAACATGAACAGTTGAAATACAAATGTGGCAGTGTAGATGAAGGCAAGGAGTAGCAGTTTCATTATCTAGTGTAATGCTCTCCTGTTATTGTATTCATGAGGCAATTTAATGCAACTTCAATCGGCCGAATTTAATGCGATATGGAATTCGACTGTGTCTCAATCGCGATTTAACTAAAGTAAACTTTATTGCCGTGTGAGTTTCTTTCACATGAAGCGACCTACATGAGTATTTTGTAATCTCCCGAATTCAATATATGTTTTTGAGCAATCTGGTTGCCGTTTTAGGCCTAAAACCTTGCACAGCAAAAATACATATTGATCCCATGGATCTACATAAGTCGTCCCACCACACGAAAGAGATTTATGCTCTTCGGATTTTTGCCAGATAATTGCTATATAATTCGTATTTCACATATAAATCTCTGGTGTACTTTACAGCAATTTTTCGTTGACATTGCTTGAACCAAAAATCCATATATGCATGCATCTACATGAGACAATCAACAACCGATTCGTAAGGGGCATATGTGATTGAACACGTTGTTAGTGATAGCCATATACGAGACCAACAAGATTAAACCATTTTAAACAGGTTTTCGATGTCTTCATTTATTAGGATTGTGACCACTCTGTACTTCATTGATTATTGCTAATAAAGCCAAATATATATTGGAGTTTTTCGGTTGAAAAATATGTAATACAATGTTCTGGATATGTAGAACTAAGATTTATCTAGAAACTGTGCACCTCTCCCCTCTACACTCTAGGGACAGCAGGGGTTTGCCTCATGTACTCGAAAACATCGAGCGGTTGCCGACTTTCTAATATTTAGATACTCCCCTTTCACGTGATAAGGTCAATATGAAGATAGACCGCTTAGCACATGGAAAGACCCCTGATGACAACAGAATTTTACTTGAAGTCATAAAATACTGAAGAGCAGCGTTATTGAAATCATTTTACTATTAAATTATCCACTGCTGGCAGCAAGAGTGTGTCCCACATGAGATGCGAGACACAAAGATCATCATGAATAAGATAGAGGCAAGTGCAACAATCACTGAGAAATCTCCATTCAGAATGTTATACGCAAATTGTTTGTCATTGATATACAAATCCGGCTGCACGTTGTAGCTAATGGAATTTTTTTTACGAATCTCAATTTGGCTCTTGAAAGGAAGGAAATAATAATAAACTATGTTCCATTTATTCATATCACATAAGTTGAAGGCCTAGACGTGAAATTCGACTGTCTTATTCGCGACATAACCAAATTAAACCTCGGTTGTTTGAGTTTTGTTTACTTGAAACAAAATTTTGGACCAATTTTTAATCAATCTCGTTTCATTTTCGTCCATAAACCCATGTAGAGAAACAAAAAAACATCTTGATCACATTGGAATTTTACCTGATAATTGAACTGCTCAGTGATCGATCTATTGCCGTTTTTCATTGCAATGTTATTCGTTTTTCGCTTATGATTTACGTGTGTTCTATAAAACAAATACCTATTTACCATGCTTGAACCAAAATTCCATATCTCCTCTCATCTCAGTAGAATTTTGCAATACGTGTATACAGAACGTTATTATCTTTACATTTGAGGCCACACAACAAGAAAACCGTCGTAAACTTTGGGATGTTCACCGTTAATCAAACCAACACGTGAACTATGTACATACATCACATGCGCGTAAAGACTTTACGAAACACATCCTTCAGAAATTAGGAAATAATCCTTTTCGAAAAAAACTACCAATAAGACCGTGCTAACTATTATGAGTAGTTATTGATTAATTGGCAGCTTTCACGAAATTTATGAAGAAGCTAGAATTCATCTGGTTTTTTCAGCTCTAACATGACGTACAAAACATTGACTACAAAATTGAATTTAGAAATGGAGATCATTCCAATATCATTGGTCAATCCCAAGACATCCCCTATATATTTTTCAAATCCTTATTTACTTTCTAATGGTGTTGTTGTGGATACTTTTCAAGTTCTTTTTTCGCCTAAATATAAAGGGGATGGACCGAAACCTCTGAAAATTACGTTCTTGACCAGCGCTATGGCTGAAATAGTGAGGTCGTAATAGACAAAAGGGAAACAAAAATTACCCAAATGTGTTAGACTTAGCCCAGCCAAACCAAGTCAAACACTCTCCCGTTCGGAGATAGCGGATAGCAGCGTTTCCATTCAAATTAAGGAAATCGATGCATCAAAAAACGTCGTAGGTCCGGCTCAAATCAAGTCGGACTGAGCAACTCACACCGAAAACTAATTGTCGATTCAAGCCGTCGGCGACCAATAAGACGCACACATGTTTTACCATATAATGAAACCGGACCAATAACTTCGGTTTACACCCCGTCATTACTCACGGAAAATACGATTAATTGCATCTGTACAAACGCGAACAGCATTTCAAACAAATTAATCGAATTGTCCGAGATTTGCAATGAAACGGCGGCAGACATAGTTGCAGTAACGGTAACGTGGTTCCATGCCTCATTGTCTGATAATGGACTCTTTTTGCCCAACATGTCTCTATTCCGGCGTGACCGTTTAGGCGATGGCGGAGGAGCAGCACTTTACTTCAAGCAATCGTTCATATGTAGAGCTATGAACGACGTGCTCCTTGATATCACTTACACACTTTGATGTGCTCTGACTCTAACTTCAGGAAACCAATGCATTATTGAAGTGATCTATCGTTCTCCAACAGCAACTCTGTATCTAAACAATAAACTGATTAATGCTTCACGCTATGTAACAACGCGATACAATACTCAAATATTATTACTGGGGGATTTCAACTTTCCCCAGCTCTATAGCTGGTATGATCATCAATCAGAGGCACTTGAAAATGAACTTCGAGCCGTTCCGGATTACGCACCCCTTTATAACCACGTTTTTGGATTTAATGGTAGGAGACGATCAGTCAAGCCGTATACCTTGGACCCTATACTTACATCAGATACCTTAGCTGTTAAAAATATTGTTTATAAACCGCCGATCGGACGGAACGATCACGTTGTCTCAGAAGTCGAGTACGTTTGTAGCGCTAGACTCAATAATGACGGGACAAAATGCGTCAAAATGGTGAACTACCGTGCCCTGTGTGCCGAGTTACAAAGCACTAGTTCCGTACAACAGGATTAAGTCGATGCGAATAGTCATTGGCGATCTCTCTTACAGCACCTGGAATCTATATTGGAAAAACATTCAAAGTTTGCTTCAAGGAAAACGTCTCAACGACATAAATTTTCACTACATAGCAGGACTGAGAAGTGGATTAAACAAAGGGCAGCAGCGTGGGAGTATCACAAGTCTACTAACACAGCTGATTTTCGGGCACAATTTACACGACTGAGAAACGAAGTTATTAGCTTAATTCGAGATGATAAACAAGCGTTCTAATCGCAATTGATTACTCAGATGCACTAAACTACGAAGCACGTGTATAGACTTGTAAACGATAGAACAAAAACTAAAGCCGGAGACTTCGCCTTTAAAACTTCGTCTGGCTTCACAAAATCCATAAATCAGACCGCTAACCTGTTAGCATACTTTTATGCCGGAGTTTTTGCGCCGAAATACATGGAGCCTGATCAGGAACATATCGTTCGACTTGACCGACCAACCTTGAGTGAAGTATTGATTACTGCTGTGGTGGTAGCGCAGTACTTACGAAACTTAAACGTAAATAAATCTCTAGGACCGGACGAGATAACCTTAAAACTGCTCCTTACCTGCCATGCGCAGCTATCTGAACCTCTATCTTGCAAGTTTAATAATTTGCTCCAAGCTGGAGTAGTGCAACAAGACCGGAAACTGGGACAAATAATACCCATTTACAAAGGTTGTTGCCGTTCTAATGTAAAAAATTACAGGCCGGTGACCTTGCTGTCTTCGGTATCAAACGTTTTTAAACGAATAATGACCGCAGAAATCGTGCAACATCTGGAAACGAACTAACTGTTGGCAGTTGTAACATGGATTTCGCAGAAATCGCTCTGGTCTAACAAATTTGCTGACGAGCTTATACGATTGGACGAGGGTTTTAGATGCGGGTGGCTGTATTCGTGCGTGCTACCTGGACATTTCTAAAGCGTTCGACAGAGTTGATCACAATTTACTCTTGAACAAGCTAAAGAAATACGGTGTTGTTGGAAGACTATACGAATTGCTAGGAGATTACCTCAGCAACAGACACATCCGAGTTCGTGTGGACGGCCTAATATCGAAGAACATCGATGTCACTAGCTGAGTTCCACAAGGCTCAGTGCTTGGACCAATACTGTTTCTAGTCTATATGAACGATATACCAGTACCAAATGATAGTAAGATGGTTTTGTTCGCTGACAATATAAAAGTATGGAGGCAAATCTGGAATGCTGACGATTGTATCTTGCTGCACAACGATTTGAGCGCTTTGTTCAACTGGTCATCTGAAAATGAACTGTAATTGAATATGCAAAAGTCGAAAATGATTCAGATTGGTCGTGACCTTGGTTTTTCCCATCCAAACATTAACCCGGAGTACACTGAAAAAGAAAAGGACCTAGATGTCTGGATTTGCGGCAGTTTGAAAAATGGTCTACAATTCGAAACCGTTTACAAAAGCGCGTATCGGCTGCTCGGCATGCTACGGCGGATATTTTGACGTTTTTCGCCGAGGTGTTTCCCTCTCATGATGATTACATATATACACCCAATTCTAGATTATGCCGCACAAGCCTGGACACCATGGCTCCAGAAAGACATCTTACTCCTGGATCGCATATACCGGAGAGCTTCTAAGCTTGTAATTGGTCACGAAAATATGTCATTAGCCAGGCGACTCAGACAACTGGGAATAAGTACACTTTCACAAAGGAGAATGCGAAGAGATCTCATCCTCGCATACAAAATACCACCTACTGTTTCCCAACCACTGGATATATTATTCCACCTTCGAATTTCCAGCAAAAGCCGTGGCCATGGTTGCAAGTTGGAAATACCACATTCCAAACGGAACTGCCGCAGGTATTTTTATTCCGTACTTGTGTGCTTTGCCTGGAATTCTCTAACTTCCGATTTGTTAAGCTCAAACAGCTTATCTATATTCAAATCAAAACTTGACGATTTTATGAGAGCTAATCCGAATTTTTCCACAAACAATCAATAAGCTATCGTTGTCTCATTGGTTTTGATTTTATTCATACTTATATATACATTTGTACCTATATTTCCACCCTGTGGTTATTGTAAAGTTAATTGCTTTTTCAACCATAAATCTTGCATCTTGAATCATGAATCTTGAAATCATGATGTTATGCAATTTTTTTATGTTAATTATGAGAATATCTATTTTTTGAACTTTGATACGTGTCTGAATCTCGCACTATTTTCTAATGAAATTTTGGTTCTGGATTTATTCATTTGAATTATTCAAAACCTAATTGGTTTAATTAATATCCAACAGAATGTAAAAATTTTTACTGCAACTTTCAAAATTCTAATGAAAATAATTCATTACCACTCAGCACGGGCATGGTCATGACGGAATTTGGTGGATATAAACGTTCTGCGCTCTTGATGTTTTGAATATTGATTGTGTTTCTGTGCTGTATTGCGATCTCAATGTCAGACCAAATTTATTGAAATGAAGTACTTCGAATGAAATGTTTCCTAATATCACTACTTATATAACTTGCTTAATAATCTATTTCATAGTAATTTGTGTGACTTGATGATTATTTTTTCGTTAGACATTTTTATTAAAACTTGTAGTTATTATTCAAATTTGTATGGTAATGTTAATGAATAGCTTAACCGCTGAGCGAAATCATGGTTTGTTCATGTAATTATGCTGGTTGCGCCTCTTTTATGTGTGTCATGTATGCATGCATTTGAGAATCTTTTTGTAGCATTCAATTCTGATATATCCTATTAAACTTTTGAATTAACTAGCTTTTTCAGCAATTTATAAAGCAGGTTAGTCTATTTCGAATACCAATAAATGGCTGTGAACCTTAATTTATCTCAATCGTTATTGTTCTGATAATCATGACCGTCATAACACCTGTTGACGTTATATATTTTCGAAATTTAGAACACATGTATGTACATGTATAGTTCACAGTCAACAATTCGACAATTCACGATCACCTAATTTATTACGATTTTTTTGTTTCACAAATGTGACTGATGACTATATTTGTTTCGGCAATCGTTACGATTTGATTCACAGTTTTTAGAAAACACTTACTTGCTTTTATTGATCATTTCTCTTAAAGACTGTGTTAACGTTCAAGGTTTTCGGGAGTTTTCATCGTTCAAAGTCTAGATAACAAACTCGATACTTGAAAATACTGTTTATCTTACAATCATATATATTTATGTTCAATGTCACAGCATAATATTAATATTGTAAGGTTTTATCACATTATAACAAATTAAAACATGTTTGTTGTTTGAACAAAAACTCATTCTGAGTTCTCCTGCCAATTTTATAGCCGTGTAAGAAAAGTAGATATGACTCTGATTTTCCTTTGAATGTATCGTTAATTCTTTGAAAATAAGGTTTGGTTTGAGAGCTCAGCTGTAGAGTTTGGCGATTATTTATAAGGCTGCTATGTACAAGTGAGCTAATATTTACGTTAACTGTGAATATACATCACCTGCGCGTGAGGGGTTTGTGATCCACATCCTTCAGAAATTTGGAGACAATCCGTTTTGAAGAAACTACAAATAAGACCGTGCTAACAATTATTAGCAGTTATCGACTAATAGGAAGCTTTTACTAAGTTTATGCAGTAGCTAGATTGTATCCGGCTTTCTCCAGCTTTAACATGACGTACATAGCATTTCGTGAAAAGTTCCAATTTACTCAGTCGATCCCAATAAATCCTGTATGAATTTTTGGAATCTTTTTTTCTATTTTTTTACATCACCATGCTATATCTATATGTTACAATTTCTCTCTAAATTTCTATGCCTCGCACTTCGATGTCGCACTATTTTCTAATAAACTTTCGCTTTCTGCTTTCTTCCATTTAAATGATTTATATAAAGTATACTATTTCATTAAATTGAAACTTGGTTGAATTAATATCCAACGTTATTATAAAATTTTTGCTTATATTTTAAAAATTGTATTAAGAATAATAATTGTTTGCCAGTCAGCAAGGCCTTATTAATTTTGGAGAGTGGTGTATTCAAAAATTGTGTACACTTGATGTTTTGAGTGATGATTGTGTTCCTGTGTTGTATTGTGATTTCCATGTTACACGAAATTGATTGCAATGAGGTTTCGAGACTAAAATGGTTCCGAATATCACTACATATATATCTTCCTTGAAAATCTGTTTCATAGTAATTTGTGTGACTACAAGATTATTTTTCGTCAGACATTTTTAACACAAATTGTAGTTAATATTCGCAATTGCATGTTAATGTGAACGACCAAATTTAACGTTTAGCCGAAATCATGTTTTTTTTAATATAACTATGCTGATGGCCGCTCTTCTATTTGTGTCCTATATGCATGTCATTGGAGGAAACTGTTGTCCCGTTTAATTCTGACATATTCTACCGGTCTTTTGAATCAACCAGCCTCGTCAAAATTGTATGAACAAGGTTAGTGTGATTTGATTTCAATGAATTTGATTTGGTTTCCAATGAATGGTTGTGTACCTTAATTTATCTTCATTGTTTTCGTCTGATAATCAAGACCGTCATAAAACATGTTGCTGTTTGAATGTTTGAATTTTATAAGTTATGTAGGTATATTTAAACTTCATAGTCTATAATTCGACCACTTAAGATCACTTAATCAATTACAGTCTCTGTTGCCAATGTGATTCACATATGTGGCTAATGACTCCAGTTGTTTCGAAAATCGTAAGGAATAGAATCACAGTTTCCGAAAAAAATATCGTTGTTATGATTGATCATCCCTCGTAAAAACACATTATTCACACGATGTTCGACATTTTAGGTGTTCGAGAGTTTCCACCGTTAGCAGTGTAGATAAAAACTCGATAATTGAAAGAACAACCTTTATTTTATTCTAAAATCACTTGAATTTATGTTGAAAAACAGCATTTCGCATTAATATTTACATCGTTCGGTTTTATAACATTATAACCTCTAAAATATGGCTGGTTTTAAAAAGAGCTCATTCTCTGTTTTCCAATCAATTTTATAGACGCACCAGGTTGGTAGATATGATTCTGATTTCCCGTTCAATGTATCGCTATTTTTCTAAATGCGGTTTGATACAAGAGTTCAGCTGTAGATTGTGCCGTTTATTTTTAGGGCCGCTATGAACAATTCAGCTAGTATTCACGATTGATTTTGCAAGCATTAATCAGTGAATTTTGGTATGATTCAAGAACGAAAATGCGATATTTATGGATGAAGAGACAACAGTCTTTTTAATATTCCATACAAATATATAAATGTAATCATGTCAA
>JACCGJ010003453.1:0-10404 GCA_013407085.1 Atriophallophorus winterbourni
TCAATAGTCAATAGTATATTTTGGTACAAAAAGCTATGAGCTTAAAATAGAACCACAGGATAGTCAGCACAGGGGGTCGGGTGGAGTCCATGAAATTGGGTTTTGGTTACCAAAGTTCCGTAAATGGTGGGGTCAGAGGAAACACAGGGTAGTCAATACAGGGGAGGATGGATTGGCGTCAATTCGTATGTAGGTCTGGAAAAGAGAAAATGGGTGCAGCATCGGGAACAAAAAGAAATGTTCGAAGTTAAATTCAAATTTTCTGAGAATGATATAGGTAAGAGTCAAGGCGTTCTTTAAAAAATAGCAAGGGAAGGAGAGGTTACAATAAAAGACGGTAGATCATTCCAGGCAGGAGTGCGAACTGTGAAAAAGAACTTTCGGCAGTTTAACCGACTTGGTAGATGGGCAAGCTTTAAGACATGTCCCCGGGTTCCGGAACTAGGGGCCATCGAAAGCAGTCTAGAGCACGGGTGTTTGGCATTCTTGAGAATCAGGAAAACCAAAATCAGATCCCCTCGGATGCGGCGGTAACTCATGGGGAACAAATTAAGTGCCTTCAGGCGATCTTCATAGTTCATCGAACTAAGCCCTTTGACGATTTTGGTGAATCTCCGTTGAGCTTGTTCCAGGACGTGAATATCGCGCTTTAACCACGGGGACCAGACGGACACGGCGTATTCTAGGTGAGGTCTGACGTACGCGTGAAGAAGTGAGGGGAAAGGCTGCGGTCGAAAGAACCAAAGACTCGTTTTAGAAGGCCTACGTTTCGATTCGCGACTAAGGAAGCGTATGAACAGTGAGCAGAGCACCCGAGGTCACTTTGAACCAGTATACCGAGGTCTTTCTCTTGCATACTTACCGAAATTTCGGTGCCCCCTAGTTGATACCTAGGTTCACCGGGGTGGCGAATGCGGAGAGATCGGCATTTTCGTGGATTGAAAGGTAGCTGGTTCATAATTGCCCAACTATTAAGTGAGTTGAGGTCCATCTGCAATTCGTCACAGTCATTTGGGGAAGAGAGGATTCGCCAGAGTTTGAGGTCATCTGCGAACATTAAAAACGGTGAGTTCACACATGCACCAATGTCGTTGATGAACATCAAGAACAAGCGCGGGCCGAGTACAGAACCTTGGGGTAAACCACATTTTATTGAAAAACAATCAGAAAGTGATTGTCTGACGCGAACGTGGAGTGTTCTGGCGCGGAGAAATTCGGCTATCCAAGACAAAAGTGGGTTACCGATTCCAAGAAGAGCAAGCTTTTGTAGTAAAATAGCGTGGTTTACGCAATCAAAAGCTTTGGAGAAATCCAGGTAAATTGCATCAACACCGTAGCCTGCGTCGACAGCTTTGGTCCAGCTGTCCCGGGCCAAAAGCAAGTTTGTCGTACAGGAGTGTCCGCGACGAAACCCATGTTGTTCGACAGCGACAGCGTTTTCGTTCTCCATAAAAGTCATCAACTCGTCGGACACGATCGATTCCATGACTTTAGAAAGCACGGGGAGCAAGGTGACTGGACGGTAATTAGCGGGGTCGCTGCGGTTTCCTCCTTTATAGATTGGGGTAATAATACCCTGTTTCCAAAATTCGGGAACACGCGAGGTATCAAACAAGCGTTGAAAGTAGACAGCAAGTGGCTCACAAATATGTGCGGCGACCGCACGCAATGCTTTCGGCGTTATCCGGTCTATTCCCGGAGATGAGTTGTCCCGGAGCTGCATAATCTTTTTGTGTATGCTCTCAGCGGAGAATATGACGGTGGAGAGTCTAGGTGGTGTTGTGATGATATTTAATGAGGATGGTGAACAATTCTGGAAAACCGGCATGTAGTGATATTTTAGTGTGTTCGCGGCTTCTAAAGCAGTCGACGTAGAACCACCTTCAATTTTCAGAGGCGGGATACCCGTTTTCACCTTTCGTTTATCGTTTATAAGACGGTAAAGTAGTTTTTTGTTGTCTAGAAATCGTGCCGTCAACTTGTCCTGGTAGTCCAGCCTGTCTCGACGCACTAGAGACGTGCAGTGGTTGCGTAATTGACGATAAATTTCCCAATTTTGCACACACTCTTCCGATCGGAACACATGCCATGCAGTGTTTCTGCACTTAATCCACTTGCGAGTTCTACTACGAATGAACGTCTGCGGGATACGTCTTTTGTGTTCGGCCGAAGTCGATGATTGTTGCAATAGAAGGTGCCACTGAGAGACAAATCTGGACCAGGCGAGCTCAGGATCGTCATTGAGCAGAAAGTCAAAATTGTTAGCCGCAATGATTTCTTGAAAAGCCTTGTAGTTTGTGACGGTTCGGACAAGAGTTACCTCTTCGTCGAGGAATTCAGCGTAAGAAACGAAAAAGAATGTCAGGACGACGTGGTCACTTTTCCCTAGGGGTGGTTCATAATGTATTTCTTCTACCATCAGCTCTTCGTTAGTCAGCACCAGATCGAGCAAAGATGGACAGTCGCTACTTCGGAAACGTGTAGCAACCTTCACATGATTGTACAAAGGATGGCTGCTGATAAGATCATCCAAATCCGCGGCAAACGTATTTGGGATAGTTTCGCTGAAAAGCTCGGGAGAGTTGAAATCTCCCATCAGTAAGGCATGAGTGTGAGGTAGTGATAGGGCGAAGCGAATGGAAGCCATAAGGACACCATCCATCGAATGTTGAGTATTCGGAGGACGATATATTACCGCAACGAAGGCACAGTCCTTATTTTTAAGTTGCACGCGACACCAAAGTGAATCCACGACGTTAAGTTGCTGATGCGATATAATCTCACAGGAAAGACGCGAGTTATAGTATAAAAGGACGCCGCCGCCTCTAGTTGGACGATCATTCCTGAAAATGAGCATATTGGGGAGTGAAATCTCGGCATCAGTGATAGAAGAACTTAACCACGTTTCCGACACAGCTATCATATCGAATTTACACGATGCATGTCGCAAGCGGAGTTCTGCAAGTTTGCTCAATAGGCCCCGCGCGTTGGTGTAGAGACAGTTTAAGCCCTCGCGCCAGAGGTTAGCAGCACCTTCATTGATGTTGATATTAAAGAAACCTTGAGCATCAGTGCAAGAACAAGAAAGGTTTTCGCGGTGCGGATTGCTAGTTTCGTTTTCAAATCGGTCCTTTATTGAGCCGATCCTTACAGGATCGGCTGTAGCACGTTTTTTTCTATATCTTTTGCTGCACTATCGAGTGATGTAGATTGAGGAGGCAGAGAGAATGTTACGTGAGCCACGTCTTTTGTCACGAGTGAGGTAGTATTAGCCGAATCAGTGGTGCCCCTTGAACGAATAACAAGTGGATTTTGAGTTTTGTCGAGCAGTACCAGACTTTTGTCATGTAGTTTATCGGCTAAGAGTATTTACACAAACGGTGTAGTTTGTGTGAATGAATAATTTTAGCCAATCAAATAACCGACCAATCAGATGTCAGAACGTTATTGAGAATAATTTTAGCCAATGTGGTCGTGGTGCAGTGGTTATGTACTTCGCTGGGGGGAGTGAGGTCCCAGGTACGAACCTCGGGGGCGACGATATTTTCGAAATAATTTTCGTCATCGGTAAGAAGACTCAGCATTCTTTCTAAATAGAGTTTTCTAATTTCTCTCTCCTTTATCTCAATTTCGATTTTATCGATAGCGATTTTCTGCTCTAATTTTCTCCTCTCTCTTGCTTTTCTTTTTCTTTTCATTTCGTCGAGTCTTGCCTCTGCTGGCTAATTGAGATAAAGGAGAGAGAAATTAGAAAACTCTATTTAGAAAGAATGCTGAGTCTTCTTACCGATGACGAAAATTATTTCGAAAATATCGTCGCCCCCGAGGTTCGAACCTGGGACCTGACTCACTCCAGCGAAGTACATAACCACTGCACCACGACCACATTGACCAGTCGTACAATCCCAAATATCCAAAGGTTTGACTGCAATAGCTCTGGTGAACGAGGTTCGAATCAACCAATCAGAGGACACAACGTTTGTGACAATAACCTTATTCCTAAAACGCTTACCGCAATCCCAACAGTAACAGTGTCTGAGAGACTGATTTTCTGTTGAATAAAGCGCCACTGCTCGCAGTCGTGGATGCAGTTTTTCTTGTCATCTACATCTTTGAGCTCAGGAATGCCGTGAATAAATATGCTGCGTTTACCGGATTCTAACTTCCAATCGTGATTTGGGCTCTTCCGTGCTTGCCGTTCTGTCCAAGGTACATCTGGATATCCTCCAGTGACTTCAGAGTGACACGCAATAGCCTTGGCTCACCAAAATGGGGGGACTTGGGAGATCGCGAGAGACGGGTCATACTTATGGGATTCGCAGTGACATTAATCAGGTCACAGATGTGTTTCCATTGTTGGGAATCTCCTGCTAAATGGGTCTTGAAGCAAGGTGAGTCAACTTCCGGTACGTTCGTGCAAATAACTGTTAACACCGGGTTCGATGAAGCAGGCTTCTGAGTTGAAGAGACTACTTTTGTGGCTTCATTCGAAGAAGGGAGAACAGTCATCGGTGAGTCAGATACAGATGAGATTCCAGCAACCAACGACCCAAATGTGTGCTTCGCTTTCGGAACAGAAGGAACAGCAACCCTTTTCAACTCGGACTGTTGACGAGTACACAGAGAAACATGGCTGTTTTCTATCCGGTGCAGTCTACTTTCAAGAGATGCGATTTTCTTAGACTGTTGGTCTAACAACGATAGCAGACAACGGACAGTTGGGTTTATCGAGCAAGCTGCACAGAGCCAAAGCTTACTTGCGTTTTGTTTGTGGGTGTAGAAGGCCAGTTAAACTGTGCCTCAAAACGTTCTGCCCATCGCTCCATGCGTCTGTGTATGTTCAAAACTGGCGAACCATCTGCTTCACGATGCATATCACTGATGCATTGTCGCCCGCTTCAAGTAGTTTTAATGAGTTGGAACAATTTTCTGAAATCACCTACAGCTGCTGCAGATTCCATTTCTGTAGCCATTAAAACTCCGTCAACTTTCCCTATAGGTTCTTAAACTGGCAACCAGTTTACGTTCAATAAGTCAATCAATTTGAATTTGAAGGTCAACGTGGACGTTTGCTTCTTACGATATTTTGATATTGTTGTGGATAGCCGATCTATTTCAAGATTATTACAAGAACTTTTATTCTATTTTCAACGGATTTGAACATGGTCAAGACTCGTAAATCTGCAAAAGGAGATCATGCAGCACCGACTGCAAGGAAGCCTCAAGAGAATGGGGGCTCCGCTGCTCACTCTGGGGATTCTTGTCTGGTTTGTTCGAAACAGGTTGCCAATAACGCTAAAGCTGTTCAATGTGAAATTTGTTCAATGTGAATACATATTCGATGTGGTTTAATGAAGCCGGAGATGTATCGTTGGCTTCAGAAGAATTCATGCGATATCATTCGCACGATATGTAAGATATGCCTTCCACCGACTGGTTTCAATCTCGCAAGTACTCAGCTTCAAGTTGATGCGGCTTCTGCTAAGACCTCTGAAGGGAGTATTGTAAATAGTGGCTCACCCTCGAAGAAAGATAAACACCACACATCTTGTGTACAACAAGTCTGTGTGCAATCTGAAGATGTACGCACCTTTGCGGTAGTGGCTTCCTCGTCTTTACTCGGTTCCTAAGACGGAATTAGTTTTGCCGGTGAAACGAACGTTCTTGAGGCCGAAGAGGTCCAGGAACCATCAAAGCTAGATAAAAATATAAAGAAGAAACACCAGAGCTTTACGACTTTTGAGAGTCGACAATCCTGCGTCATTCTTCACAATGCGCCGGAGCAAACAGGTGCTTTGGCGATAGACAGGGTTAAACAGGAACGCGAGTTCTTAAATTCTGCTCTCGCCCCCCTTTTCGATGAAGGTGAAAAGGGTGTAACGGTACGCACAGCGTTTCGTCTAGGCCGCAGGCCAGCGCCAGGAGATCGCCCAAGACCGTTAAAGATTGTGTTAGACTCTGTTGAGCAAGTGGCCTTACTGCTAAAGAGGGGTTACAGGTTAAAGGGTAGTGAACTTCGACTCCTGCGTGATCTTTCTCCGGAAGATCGTGTGAAGATGCGAAAAGCTACTCAGGAAATTAGCGAGCGCAGAGCTGCAGGTGAAACTAACTTGCGCATTGTGGATTTTCGGGTTGTGAGGATGAGGCCAAAAGTTCGTTGGCAACCTCTGACGATATGCATTCGGAGGGATCTGGATCTTTAAAAGTGATATATTTTAATGCGAGGACCTTGAGAAACCAACTGGATGAACTCTTTGATCGGATTAGATGGGACCCTCCAGCGATCATTGCGGTGACGGAAACCTGGCTCTCAGCTGAGCAGGATGATCCCGGGCTGGCCCTACTTGGATATAGACTCTTTCGCTCGGATCGAACAGACGCTAAAATCGGTGATGGGGTTGCCTTATATTTCCAACAACACATTTCCGTCGCAGTGTTGGCTCGCTTCCAGCATTCTGCCGGTATGGCTGAGAGTATATGGTGCCGTATAAGGACTGCAGCTTCATTTGCCACGATAGGTGTCGTCTATCGTTCTCCCAATACTCAGGCAGATACTCTGATATCACAGATATGTCAGTATGGTAGATCCTCAAACTGCTCGATTAAATAAATAAATAAATAAATAAATTTTATTCTTGGAAGTCCAAGGCATGTTGAACATGATCAATAATTTCCAAAAGCTTTGTACAATAAGATTATAGGATGTACATTTGCAAAAACTATTTGTTCAAGGTCATTTGTTTCAGCGGAATTTAACGTTAAATAAATATAAAGGTAACGGTTTTTAAAGTTGTTTCCAGGTAATCGGTACGTGATTCGATGTATTCCGAAAACACAGTTATTGAAAAGAAAAGTCTAGAATGTTATCGGCAACACTGATGATCAATGGATAAGGTCCATCGAAGACGCGCGAAGAATCTCTATTTTTTGATGTTCCAAACGTTTTCATTTTGATTGTTGTAAATAGATTGATCTTCCCTGACCATGAGCCGTTTTCTTGTCTGTTAGGCGAAGGTGGTTTATTCCACTAGTTTGAGGTCTGTGGGCCAGTTTCATTTTAGTGCGGATTGAGAATTTTGCTGTGGAGAAAAAACTCAGAAGCGAGAGAATGTTGTTTTGAACGATATGAACTTTTATTTAATATCAATAACCAGGAATGCCATTATTATATAAATCATCAGGTAGAACATTTAAATTCAGAAGATTACGAATTTTATCAACGGTAAGAAATAAAGCTAGATGTGATTTGAATTCATTTAAAGAGGAACTGAGTCTTATATATTTTGGAAGAAGATTCCACAGTTTAGCATATTTAGTCAAGAAGAAATTGTTCCTTACTTTAGTACGAAACCTTGGTAACTTAATAGTTTTTTCACTGTTTCTCAAGCTATATTTAGAATCATGCCGTATATGAATATTCAATGCTCCTAGTATTGATTGGACTTCGCTAGATGAAGGTTCTGTGTCATTCGAGCGGGACTTATTGGACGCTGTGGTTGATGTGGGCCTCGTGCAGCACGTTTCCCATCCGACCAGAGTAGGCCCTACTGCGTGTGAGTCCATTTTGGACTTGGTATTCACTCCCACGCAGTCCGATATTACTCAGCTTCGGACTGAAGCTCCATTAGGCTGCAGTGACCATGCCACCTTAAGTTTTATGTGGAAACGCAACACTGGCTGGGTACCAGATCCAATTCCCAGAAGGAATTTTTTGAAGGCAGACGCGGGTAGGTTACGGGATGTTGCTTCATCTCTCGATTGGTCTTTCGATCAAGCAGCTGATGTTGAAGATTGTTGGCTGGTGATCCGTAATAACATTTTGACAGTTATTGAGGTGGCTGTTCTGTTGTCCACACGTCGTCGTAAGGCGAAAGGTCCACCTTGGTTTGATAAGGAGATAAGGAAACTTTTGCGGCAACGTCAGAAGCTCTGGTCGATATTCGTAAGTCGGAAAAACGCCACTGACTATGACAATTATCAGCAAGCAAGAAACCTTTGTACGGCATTAAAACGCAGAAAACGTATGTTGTACGAGCAGCGATTGGTTGACGAGTCTACTTGTGCACCAAAACGGCTATTCGCATACATTCGACGCCGCACAAAGGCGTCGCCATATATTCCTAATTTGATAGATACTAATGGGGTAGACATTACTGAGAATGGTTTGAAAGCTGAAGCCTTGGCTAAGCAGTATGCCTCCGTGTACTGTCTGGAAGACAGTGATCCTCCTTCTGTCTGTAATAACAGTGAGGTGTTGTCTGATCTTGATGTAGATGTAGAGACTGTTAGACACCTGTTGGAACAGTTAGACACACAATCCGCGCCAGGACCAGACGGTATTCATCCGTTGGTTTTACGAGCACTATCAGAAGTGTTGTGCGTTCCGCTGGCCAGGTTGTTTACAAAATCTGTAACATTAGGGGTCTTGCCACAAGAATGGAAACAGGGTATTATTAAACCTATGTTTAAGAGAAACAGGGTATTATTAAACCTATGTTTAAGAGTGGGGACCCGAGTAATCCTGCTAATTACAGGCCGGTCACATTGACTTCTGTGATCGGTAAAATTTTAGAGAAGCTGATCAAAAGGAAATTAGAGCACTTTCTTTTGGAGTGTGGGCGTTGGTGTCCACAACAACATGGATTCACCAAAAATCGCTCATGCGTAAGTAATCTGCTCCTGGCGCGAGAAAGTTGGTGTGCTTTGACTGATTCTGGTAAAGAGGTCGATGTCATTTTTATCGACTTTAGTAAGGCGTTTGACCGCGTGACCCACCGCCGATTGCTCGTCAAGCTGGAGGGTTTGGGTATTCAGGGTTGTCTACTAAAATGGATCGAGGCATTCATCTCAGGGCGGTCAAACCGTGTCGAGGTGAATGGAGTTTTGTCTTCAGAGATGATAGCAGGCTCCGGAGTGCGGCAGGGATCTGTCCTTGGCCCATTGTTATTCAAAGTTTTCGTGAATGATATTCCGGACGCGGTAGCGATCGATTGTCTTTTATTCGCGGATGATCTGAAACTGTGGGCCTCTGTCAGTTCCTGCGATGGCCACAAGCAACTGCAACAAGCAGTTGATGAATTAGTCAGTTGGACACATCGCTGGTCACTGCCTATCAATGAGGACAAGACAGTGGTCATGCGCATAAACTCCGATGACACTGGTGGTGAATACTTTATTGGAGGTAGGCCTATTAGAGCGGTGACGGTCGAAAAAGACTTAGGGATTCTGGTTATGGATTCCTTGAAGTCGAAGGCTGACACTTGTCGGAGAATAGGCAGCGCTACCAGGATGCTCTGGGCGATTCAGCGTTCCTTTGCGTCCATTACCCCGCAAATGTTCCAGACACTTTTCTCTGTGTACATTCGTCCTCTGTTGGAATATGGGCTGCCTGTTGCATTTCCTCAGTCCTTGGAGAGGGTACAAAGGAGGGGCACTAAGATGGTTTGTGGAATGCGCCAACTCGCGTACGAGGATAGGAGGAGCTTGCTGAAACTCAACCCCCTAGAGCTTCGAAGGGAAAGATATGACCTGCTCCTGACACGCCGTATTCTTCTCGGTCAATATGGAGACAAGTTCCTCCAGTACTTCCAATTAGTAGGCGTTGGATCAGCATTTGTTGAGACGAATGGACTTGATCCCCGCAGTGATATAGTGGTGTTCCTCTACTCTCAGGGTTTGCCTTGTCAGCAGAAGTCACCCATGTCTATTACTGCGATGAAGCTCAAACGGGATTTTATCCCTTCTGCTTTCGATTCAGAAGAAGAAGAAGAAGAAGTCTTCGTGATGCATCATGTATGCCATCGGTAGAAAGCTGTGCATTCAATTCCCCTAACAACTTTTGCTGCAGTTGCCGTTGAGGCAAATTTATTTGAACTCGTATCTGACAGTGAGATGTCAATATGTATGAGTAACTGTAATGAGTAACTGTATGAGTAACGATAATGTACAAGAAAAATACAAGCTGATTTTATCACTAACGTAATTAATTAATTAAGTAGGAAATATCAGAAATATAATGAACATTTTGCTTTTAATAATATAGTAAAATAGTTAGTCTAATATACAGCAATTTCACATAATAGCGAAAAATCGCGATGATTTTTTTATCAGAGCGTGGAAAATACAACTAATATGGAAATACTAAATTGAACGTAACAAATAGCGATTTCGAGTACTTGAAGGTGAAGGACCTTTGAATTCTATGCTTGAATGTTAAAGGGACTGTGTTGCTTTAATGAGGGTATCTAAGACTTGAAAAACCTTGGCTTTAGTTTGGCGCACACGCGTAAAACCTGAGCTTTACTGGACCTAAACACAATGACCTTGATACTTATTTCGTTCATGCGTTCAGTTCAGTTGGCACAGGACTGCAAATGACTGATGAACCAATCGAGCGTCCAGAAT
>JACCGJ010003454.1:0-17148 GCA_013407085.1 Atriophallophorus winterbourni
GGGATGGATTTAATCCTAATGGTAATGCTCCGGAAAGAACACCTGTCACTCTTCGTCCCGTCCATGTTTGAACGCATTTACTGAAGAGACGAGACAAGTTCTGTGGGAAGCGAGTTATATTCGTTCACTACAAGAACGCTAAAGTGCATGATGGATTCCAGCCTGGTGTGCCGTTTACTTAGTTTAAGAAGAAATCACAAGCCTGCATTCCGGTAGACGCATTATGACAGATTGCATCCAACCTGCGAAGTGATACATAAAACTTACAACTTGTTTACAAAGCGTAACGTATTATGAAGCAAAAATATGGGAAAGTTATGGAGACAGGAGTAATGAGATATTTTTCATATTAAGGATTTCATTAAATCAATAAAGAAAGTTGGATATAAATTGAAAATTTTAAATTAATAAACGAACGAGTTCACTAGAAACGTGAATACGTTTGATTATGAACGCAAGTTACTTCCACTAAGAATAATTTTTTTAGAATCAATGCCTGGATAATTTAAAACTTAAGTCTTTTACGTATCCGGCAGGATGTACGAGAATATTTCACAATACAGATTGGCAAATTTTTAACGTGCACATATTAAAAATATTATTATCCAGTATTTTATTAATTTCCACAAATTTGAACGTACCGGCTTGTCATAAATACGACCGTCTATTGACAAGCAAAAATCTAACAAGCGATACAAGGATATGCCGGCAGCCATAACGCAAAACATATTTATACTGAGCACCAAATTTAACGAAACCATGAATATATCTGTGACGAACATTTCCTATTGGTTAATATTCATTTGACGACCTCACTTGCATTCGTTAAAACAAACGTGAATACGAAAGTATAATGTCAATCATAGCCCTCAACAAAAAGTATATTTTCAGTTATTATTGTTCAGTTCCTTCATAACTCTTTAAGAAATGTGAACTGAAATTGCCAACAAAGACGGTTTTTTGGCACGAATAATATCAGACATTGTCTGTGGTCATGCTCAGCTCGCTCGTTGGCATCAGGATTGCTTGCAGGTTCTAAAACTCCGAGGATGATGAGATTGCAGGTTGATGTCTTTTTTATGTCGCCTTTATAATTTACTTTTTTCCTATAATGGAATAGCAACACGAATACGAATATTCAGCGATTTGTCATACCGTAATCATGTGGTGTTGTAAAGTATTAATTTGTTTAACAAAAAATCCTTGAAAAATTTAAGAATTTAGTAGAACGTTTTACATGCCATGCTAATTATTTCGAGTCAACCCCAATAGTGTGGTTTTATCGTGATTCGGTGAATCACGTCCTTTTTTCAAACGAGTCAGTTCTAACGGCATAAATGTTCCAAGTATCATTATTCCACACAATACATTCCATTTCATCTCAACTTGTTTTTTTTCGCTCTTTGATAAAAATGCATTTAGCCTCCGGAAGGTCATTACAAATGACGAAAAATGGTGTCAACGCGAATGACCCCAGACTTTCTACCCCGAAACTGACTAATGAAGCTTCTACAATCTACAATCAGACGAGTCTCAGATTAGAAATACTGCGGCAATCCACAAAAACGACCAATGCCCGACTCTAGAATGGTAAGACAAATAGGCGTGCTTTCAGCTCCATCATTGTCTACGAAAACCCTAATGAATTGCCTATGTACAAACGCACAATGCCTGGTAAACAAACTAGCTAAAATGAATGATCTTTGTGATCACCACTCACTCGATATAATTGCAATAACTGAGACATGGTTATAACCTCATATGAGCGATCGCGAACTCACTATTCCAAACATGACCCTATTTCAGGGAGAGCACTTATTACCAGGTGGTGATGAGGCCGTTTAACACTACGAACGCATATATAACACTGTAGTTACATTCACGGATCTCGATCTGAATGACAGTAAATGGTGTAACTTGAAGTTCGAATTAGGAGACGGTTGCGCCTTTGGTGTGGCTTACTGTTCACCTTCATCATTAAATGCGCATAACGGAAACTTCTTCAAGGCAGTGAAGTACGTTGAAAAACTGCGCAATCCGTAATTATTGATTATGAGAGACTTCAATCTGCCTACACTATATAACCGAGTAAATCATCCACCCAGATCTAAAGACTGCAAATTTCTCAAACGGTTCGAATACATCCCGTTGTAAAATCATCTTCAGAATATACTCGACAAACGAAATTTGAAACAGACGTCTGTTCTAGACCTAGACTCAAGGTATGAATCCACGGCCGTTGGGTTGTAGCGGCCACCTCGTTTTGCTCTATTATTACCTATACAACGCCAGTAGAATGGTACAGGCAAACAAAACGAAATAGAAAAGAGGATTACATTGGTTACATTAAAAAGGGTGCTTTCGATGAACATAATATAAATCTCAGACATCCGGACTCGCATTGCACAACCCAGACAGATTACATCACCATCATGATGTCCTACTATGTCATTCACAACAAAGAACCCCAATCATGCAAACTTTCTTTCAATGATTATGGACTCCCGATCGGTCTAGATTATTTTCAAATAACTTGCTAACGAAGAAACCCATTTCAAATACACAGTCTCACTAAGATGGTTGACAAATCGAAAATTGTCATGTGCTATTCACAGGGTTGCCTGAGAAGAATCGACCTGGGGAAACTTTCTCGAATTGCTTAATCGAGTCACAAACCTCACTCGGGGGATATACAATATCATCAGCTTTAGCTGGCAATAAAATGCAGCAATATTCCAAATCGTACGATGGCCAAAATGTTCAACAATTAATTAACGAATTGCAACAGATGTTCCACAGTGGGACATCAGCGACGGTTTTTAGATAAGAGTAAAAATGATATATCCATGAGTAATTCAAATATACGCTTCTACTCGCATTTACATCACATTACAGTGATTATAATACCTATGCATATTCTTTGGAAAAACATGTCATGTAATGCATTATTAGTTGATATTATTAACAAAAACGCGGGGCCTTTGAATCGGCCGTGCTCAAAATTATTGTTTTCATGCGTTTTTGTTTTTTTCAGTCAACACGGAACCTTTTGTTTTTGAAACGTTTTAACATGTCGCGAACATGTAAACGAAGGACGTTTGATGCCCCGCACGCTTTAAATGCTGCGAAATATTTTTATTTTGAAGGATGGGGAAATTGCTGCGCCGGTCAAAAAATGCGAGAGAAAACTCATACATGGGGGTTTAAAAATCGAGCAGCATGACTTTTCACCAACATCCATCACAATCACAAAGCCTAATGCCTGCAGACGAAACCGAAGCTGTTTTGATTTTGAATGTGACTGGCAATCTAAAATTTCCCATCAAAGTTTGAACGTCCCTCTTTTCGTATTGAAATTTGTGTTCAAAGATTTTGAAAACTGAAATTCGTTGAACGAATAAAGTTTTCTTCTTATTCTCTACATAACATTGAGCGGACTACGCTGAAGATGTTGCCTAGTCTGGCAACGAAACGTCCGATGCAAACTCAACAAGCTTGGAGAACATATCCAAGTAAGCTACAACAACGACCCGAGCTACAAATATTCCAAACAAGACTATGCAAATGTTATTGTCAAAAATAATTACATATATTTCCAGCAACAGTTGAAGGAAAGCTTTAGGGTAATAGTTTACATGGCAGATTACATAAAATAATAATATATGTTTTCACATTGACAATATATGTGAAATATTCAAAATGGATAATTAGAAGTAATTTGAAGCTCCCATAGGTCCTTATTATACTGATGCTTACTAATGATAATCGTCGTTTTACTTCAAACTGGTATTTACGAATTCGAAATAATTTCCATAGATTACGGAAAATAATGTTAAGTTGTCTAGACTTATATTAACATGGAACAGATGAGCTGGTTTTTCCGGTGAGAAAAACGATTTAATTTGATTTTTGTGATAACTGAAAGAAGTAATTAAACCTATTTTGTCAGGAAGTAAATTCCCTAAATCGAAATCTATAGAAATGTAGCACTCCTTTTGTAAATGATTGTAAACTTCTGTTATATTTATTTTGTTTTCGCTTCAAAGATTGTATATCCGATTTCCTAATTTTCAATTGCAGTTCAATGTTGATCTTTTGGTCATTCAAAATAACCAAGAGAGTTTGTCGTATTCTATGAACCCTTAATGGTTCCAAACCTAAACAAACATAGATTTCGAGACAGTTGCGGTGATGGTTCGGTATTCGAAGACACTGGAATATAATGAAAGATATTCTCTTCACCATCATGGTGAGAGGTCATCAAAGTAAAATAGTTCATCATTTGAAAAAATAAGAATGTACATTGAAAACATAATGAATTTCAGGTTTTTTTTTATTTTTTTGATAGATTTCTTTGTTTTGCAAGTTTGGATAAAAATGCGACATTTATAAGCCTCATATGAAATAAAAGACATATATATACATAATGGTGTATAAAAAATGTCATGGAAGGCAATGTGACAAATAGACAAATGTGATGCAAGTCCCAACGTATGACGAGACATGCGTAGACCCTATGTAACCTGACAATACAGCAGCGTTATAAATAGAAAATCAGAAAAATAATTTTTTTAGATGTTTCGAAATTTTTGTTAGAGACATTTGTTTACGATAGAAACCTGAATTGAAACAATAAGGATAACTATGTTTAAACAAAAAGGGGGTAAGATAAGCCTAAAAAGATACAATTAGTAAAGGTACATATAATACTAGTCACAGGTTTTGATGTATGTATGATGTATGTATGAAAGCACAAGCCTGATCCAGGCAAAGTGCCGCATAGTCAGAGACTGCACGTGGGCTAAGATACTGTCAGATTGCCCAGGCATAGAGAGATATGAGGGGGGAGTAGAAATAGATGTAATATACATAGACACTAAGTAACCTGACACTTAATAATACCATGTATTTCGGACATTGTGAACAGTTCTATACGTGTGCTAGTGTACAAAATACTTACAACTGGTTCAATAACCAGGAATACCGTGACAAAATATATTGTCTATAGAAGTGTTTATTTTGAGAATTTCGCATTGCAATGGAGCAGTAAGAGAATCTACGAGTGTTTTAAATTCACCTGTAGATGTGCACATGCGGAAATGGAGTGGAAGAGAATTCCAAAGATGCGCATACCTAATTAAAAAGAAGTTTTGTCGAACTTTAGTGCGAGTAAGGGGAATATGTAATAGCCTCATTCGGTTACGTCGTACAGAGCGATTGCAATCTTGGAAGCGCATGGTAGATATAAGCTTAACTTGGTGTTCTGTGATGATTCGGAAAAAAAAGAAAAAGATTAAAGCGAATTCTGCGTAACCGTAGCGGGTCAATGTCTAGTAGATTGCATTTTACTTTATAAGATGAAGGATTAGATTAGCCCAACATGATTTTGCTAATGCTACGTTGAAGGCTTTCTAAGAGAATACAGTCATGCCTAGCGATGTGAGAGTAGGCTATATTACAGTAGTCAAGAAGTGGTAATACTTTCATTTTATATAGACTTAGTCTACTTTCACGAAGGAGGAATTTTTGATTTATCAGACCAAAATTCTGTCTAGCTCTTGCTATGAGAAATCTTACTTGTTCGTTGAAATTGAGAGATGAAGAATATCTAAATCCTAAGTCTTTGATTTCGTTAGAAAATGCGAGTGGTGTATTGTTGAGAATAATACTACCGGGGGGTATTGAGCAGCATATTCCCATGAATTGCGTCTTCAGAGCTGAGAATTCTTAGCCCCATTTTAAGCCCCAACTTGAAAGGGTTGAAAGATCGTCGTTGAGAGAGTCTATAGCCTGTGATACCTCTATGGCTGGAAAAGCTAAAACAAGTTTAATATCATCCGCAAAGATAAAAAGCTTTGAGTTTTTTACGAAAACTTGCACATCATTAAAATATATAAGAAAAAGGAGGGCACCTAGTAGCTACCCTGAATGACTCCACTTGGTATAGGTTGTGTTTCAGAGGATATGCCATTAACGGAAACAGAGAAGGTGCGATCAGAAAGGTATGAACAAAACCAATTAAGTAGAGATCCGGAAATACCGAGTGATGATAATTTTCGAAGAAGAAGAGAATGAGGAACCTTATCAAATGCTTTGGTAATGTCTAGGAAAACTGTCAGTACAGCTAATCCATGATATATGGAGGCCGTTATATGGTCCAAATATTCCAGCTGACAGGTAATGCAGGACTTTTGATTTAAAAAGCCATGTTGGAATGGAGAGAAAGCGTTTGGGTCCAAGTAAGCTATTATTGCGTTCTCGATCAACTTTTCGAATAGCCTAGAGAGAGAAGGTGTATGATTGATTGGGCGATAATTAGTGACAATGTGCGAATTCCTTATTTTAAGACGAGGTACAATGACAGAATGTTTGCATTCAAGGGGGAAAATACCATATGTAATAGAAAGATTAAACAGGTTTAATAAAATTAAAGGTATATCATCCGTATTTAGTTGCAAGAATTCTGGAACAAAGCCCACAATATCAGGCTTGTAAGAAGCTTTGCTCCCTTGACACATTGCGCTAACTTCTTGTAAACTAAAGGAGATGGAATCCATACACATTGAATTAATATTTTGATTTGGGAGTTCAGGGTATACGCTGGTATTGAATGACTGACTAAAATAGTTCAGAAAAAGCTTACTTATTGCTGAAGAGTCTGATGTTGATGATTCCCTACCATCATCGTTGAACACAAGTGTAGAAATTTAATGTTTACTTAGATTATATCGAGATCTCGTTAGACTGTTCAAAGACTTGGTCTTCGAAGCACTGTTTAGGGCCATTCTTTCTTGATTCTCGATGAATTGTAATTTGTTTGTTGTAAAAGAGCTAAGAAGTTCCTTGAGACGTAAAAATAAATAAAACTCTGGTGTGTGGTTGACAAAAGCAGAAAGACGGGCTATCTTTTTTTCAAGAAGTTATATTTTATCAAGTTCAATAGGTTTAGCCTTTCGATGAGTTGATGCAGTTAAGAGACATCTAGAGAAATTTTTATGAAATATGAAAGAGAGATAAGATTAAAATCTGGAGATTTAAAGAAGTCAGTCCAATCAGAGTTCCTGATTAAAGTCGAAAACTTTATCCAATCAATATAAAGACAATCATTATCTGTGCTAATGGATGTCCGAGTTTCATAAAGATGAAGTTGGCACATAACCATTTTATGATCACAACCAAGAAGGGGCGGTATGACTTGCACATTACTAGGATTAGAACCCAATGTGAAAATAAGGTCTAGAAGGCTTGATTGTCTTGTACGTTTATCTAGTGCTTGAGAGTAACCTAGTAAACTGATTGCTTCGGAAAAAGAGGAGGATTTTCTAGATAGTTGGGGGAATTCCAGCATGTATAAGACATGTTAAAATTACCAGCTATAAGTTTAGTTTTATGAGTGGTCAGAGAAACTTTAATGAAAGCATTTTTTTATCTTATCAAGATTATGTGAAGATGGAGGAGGTGGGTTGTAAATACAACCGAAATGGGCGTCCAGTGAAGGTATATCGATCCATAACGAATCATCAATATCATCCAGTGTAGAAGTAGAATAAAGTTTGGCCGGGATATCCTAGGTAATATATATGATGCAACCACCAGCACGAGTGAAGGATCGATTTTGACGAAAAATAATATAATTTGGTAGGAAAAGGAGTGCGTCTGCATTTTCATCAGTCGTCCAAGTTTCAGTGATCAAGACTACATCAGTCGGGTTAGCAGACGGGAAAAATTGAAGATTGGACATTTTAAAAGTAATGGATCTCGCGTTAAATAGAAGGATGCGGATAGGGGAAGCAGAAAGAGGGGTATTAATGATAAGGGCCGGAGATTTGAAAACTAGGTTGTGCTACATCCTGTAGATGGGTGGAAACACAAGAGGAAAATTTGAAGGTTGGAAATGGTCTGGGTAAAACTGGGTGGGGGCGCATGATGGATATATTTGTGGAGCATGGTGTGGCCAAGTGGAAATTCTATGGGTGTTTGTTTATGGTGGCTTAAAAGTTTCAGGGTTGGGATAAATATTAGGAAAGTTGAAGTTCCTATTTTGTCTAAGGTTTTGTAGATTTTCACCATGCTGTGTGGAGTGAGGGTAGGACCACGATGCAGAATTAAGACGACCGTAAGGTGAAGGACCATAATAATAAAAGGTGGAAGCGTGTATAGGTAATTGGTGAAAAAAATTTCTTGAATAACTAGAATTACTCTTTTTAAAAGAGCCATTCGTATAAGGCCTAATAATTGGCGCTTGGTTGAGAAGAGGAGCTATTGCTTTAAATGTTGGAAGCTTAACTTTGTAAAATCATTCGATCTGATAGTTATGCTTTAGAAGGCATCCAACGTTCTTTCACACGATCCATTACCACCAGTTCGGATAAGCATTTATATATGGAAAGATCTCAGATCCCACGATTAAAACCATTATGGTTTCGAAGAATAAAACAAAACCTTATACTCTTTTACAGAACATTGACAAAAGATATGATCGACATTGATTTACAATTAGATTTCAAAAACTCTGAGGTATATAATTTTCGCCACAAACCAAAATATGTATACCCAAAATCCACAATCGTGTACGAAAAGATTTCTTTATTTATGGATATTCTCGTTTATGGAATTTACTTCCCAATAATATAAAATTGAGCACTTAACAAACTGAATTCGAAAAACAACTCAACTCCTTTTTATCTCCAGAAAAATTAGGTAAGCTATTTATTGTTAATACAACGATAGATAATTTATAATTATAAGGCCTAAAAGGCTTTCGATAATCTAGCTATAAAATTTTTTAAAGTAACATATAACTTTTTTTTGAGAATTTACTTTTCAGAATTTTTGAATTTCAACAAAATACAATCTCACAATTCATAAATTGCGATACCCCTCATATCTCCGTGACCCGATGAAGTAAACTCCCTATACGCTTATCTGCGTTGGAAGTTGCATTTAGAACATCATACATGAATAAACATTGCGATTCTGACCTACTCAAACTGTATTTAACCTATTTCAAATACTTACTGTTGTATTCGTTAAAAACATGAACTTTTATCATTTATTTTTCCAATATTCTATCAATTTTATGTTTTGAACAAGCTACCATATGTACAAATGTTATCCAACCATTTTCACGGTTGTTAACAACAAAAAATGTATTTATGTTCGACCTTAACATTTGTATAATTTCCGTTTTATTTGATGTACTTTTTCATAAAAAAACAAATGATCATGCATAGCATGACTTGGTGTATCCAAAAATATACATTATTATTATTATATATATATATATATATATATGTATTGTCTGTGAAGTGAGTTACACGTAGTCCACCCGTTTCTTATTTAGACAAATTCAAAACAACGATTTGGATATTCTACGGTACTGTAATTAACAACAATTAGAACAAAAATAACTATACAAACCCTAATTGTATTGCATCGTCACAGCAACAATGGAGCCAAATACTCCAGAATCAAATTCTATTCAAACAAAAGACGACCTGATATAAAAATAAGAAGAATCGGTTTACCAAAATGTCGTCCAAACTTTCTGTGACAATCAAAAATGACACTCAAAATAGCGTCCGAAATCAAGCAAAATACTGAAGCCCAAAATGGCAACCAAATTCCGCAACAATGACCGACAATTGCAGAAACAATAAATTAAAACAAACATTCGACCGAAGTCGTGTAAAGGAAAGATTTACAATAAAAGAAATAATTACAAAAAGAAAAGTTTTATATTAAAATACTGTAGGAAAATCAAACACAAGCACAATCTATTTCACAAAATCTAGGTTTTGTAACCAGGTTCAAAATAAAAGAAATGTTGAATGGAAAGGAAGTATTTCAAACTACTTTGAACCTAACACCTCCGACCGAATTCTTCCCAGGGCAATACTGTACAACGATTGTTCGACGGATACCCTGACGAATTCAGAGCAGCAAATGAATTTATTTAGTGGCGAGTCACTTCCGCCACACTACATCACCATCTGTGGATATTAGTATCTTTATATAGAGAATGCGGTTGCCAACCGCAGACTTACCTCATCCTCTGGTGATGCTTCTTGCCTTATAAAGCAGGGTTGTCCTGATCCTGTCATTAAGTCTGTCCAAAAGTTCACATTCTTGATGTGTTTTCTAAACTTTCGTTTCAATAACAAATATATTCGAACCGCAAGCACTGCAGCTTGTTATTCAATTCTGGGAATAGAAACCGTTTTTAAATGATTAACTCTAGACCTTGAAAATAAACGACGAGCATGTAGAACGAATCCTTTATCAAAGATATGCCCATAGGCCACTGTTCCGTGACCAAGTTCAGATGCATCGCAAAATATATACAAATGTATTTGCGTATCAAGCTGGTAATACCCACCAATGCAACGAGGTGCTCGAAACTCCTTGGCAGAGCGTAAGCATGATATCGATCTATCGAATAACAAAATAATATCATCAGGAATCCTTTCATCCCATCCCAACTTTATTCAACAAATGCATTGTAATAAATGCTTCCCAAACTGTTCTATAGTTTTGCGTAACGCATTAGTTGCACAAAATGGTGAGGGAGTGGCACCAAATGGACGCACTGTCATCCGATATAATTTAATGTGCGACGTAATGTCGTTATTTGACCACCAAAGCAATCTTAATACGTCTCGGTCCGCCTGCGGCGCAGGCGCTTGCAGAAACATGTCAGCCAAGTTCGTTGTCAGGTACCGACCCTGTAACAACATGTCGTTCAAGCCGACACAATCAAACACGATTCTACACTTCTTCGGTTTCCGTGGATTTAGTACCAAGTTGTGTCAAATACCAAACACGTGTCGCACGCTCAATAGTATATGAAATATTCTCGATGTGTCCGGATTCGAAGTGATGTCGTAATACTTTAACATATCGTAGAGACAACTGTCCATCTCTTTCAATATGTCTTTTTAACATGCTAAGCCTAATTAAGGCTAACTGATAATTATCATCAAATTGAATATTAGGTTTTTTCCACGTAAGAGGTAACTGCAAATGCCCGTCAACTAATGAGGAATTTTCTACTATACGTAGCGAAGATCCATTATTAAGAGAGAGAATTGTATCTTCCACACAAGGATCGGCGAACTCTTCGTCATGCAACTTGGTGAGTTTGTCGAGCAAATCTTGTGTTTGTGCGGTGAGAGCACTCACATGATTAACAACTGTCGAACAATCAGTTGGTCCCTGTAGTACCCATCCAAGTAACGTCTTAGTAGCGGATGGCTGCTTTCGATCACTTAAACGTTGTTCAAGCACCCAATGAGCTTCCGGTACGTTACAGCCAATAAGCAACTTTATTTCTTGCCCCACATCCTCTGAAAATTTCAGATCTCTCAAATGTACATACCTCGCGCTGATCATATTTGGGGAATTCAGCACTGCTTCAGGTAACTTGGAAACCGTGTAAGCTTCGGCAACATGAATTATTTCATCACTGTCAACCGAATGCACATCGAAACTTAATAACGAACTTTCAACTTTCAATGTAGACCAAGTGTTGTTATCAACACATCAACTGGCGCACTAGGCATACAAAATTTCTCAACAAAATTCTGCGAAATCGAAGTTGCATCAGAGCCATTGTTCAGTAAAGCCACGACTTGAACGAGTCCAACTGGCGTACCAATGTTTACTGTCAGGTAACCTGAGCTTACAGCTGTACTGAGAGCAGTAGCACTGCAGTTTATAGTTTTTAGTTGCTCATTAGGGCGATCATAATGCAGCGAAGAATGGTGTCGTCTAATACAACCCACAACGGGACAAGTATTCGTAACCTCACAATCGGATGCCCTGTGAGACCGGCATAAGCAAATGTAACATATTCCATGCTGCTTAGCCATATTCCATCTGAATTTTACGTCAGCCTCCTGATAAACAAGACAATCTTCTATTTTATGAGACTCTCTACATTGATAGCATTCAACTAGCATTGGCCTTGGTTCCCTTGTAGTGATAAACACCCTCCTTCCTTCTGGCATTCTTGGTTTCTCCGATGGCTTCGAAGAGACAGATGTTCTATTAGTTAGCATGCCAAATCTGCTCATGACAATTCTCGCTCTACGAGATACGAACTCGGTCAGACTGGCAAAATCAACTTCTGACCTGTCAGCAAGAATTGTATCCACTGTGTCAGCCCGCTGCTGTTGTAACGCAACAGGGAAGCATTTCACTAATCCTTCCGAGGTTGTGACTGAATTCAAATCAGCGTCACACTTCATTTGCTTCAATGTGATTTGGCAATTTTCCATTTTTATGGCCAAATCAGACAAACCATCTACTTTGTTGGAAAGTCTCCTAGCTTCATCAAGCAACTCCTCTAATTTTGACCTGGCAATTACATGTGGTAGCCCGAACAAATCTTTCAAAATCATCTTTGCCCGCGTATAACCCTCAGTGGGTTGTAACGTGACACATGCATCAATTGCTTTTCGAGCCTTGCCCAGACAATAATACATCAAACACAAAAGTCGCTGGCCTGGATCCATAAGCCTCGACTCAATGTAACATTCGCACTGCTTCAGGAACTTTCAATAGTCTACTGGAGAACCGTCAAAATAGGATAATTCTACTTTAGGCAATCCGATGCTCATGTTCATCGCTGGTTGCAAATAGCATACTGCTGAGTCGAACCCTCCAGTTTTGCTGCTTGTACCGGCGATCAAGTTGTCTTCTTTAGCGAATCTTCGTCGTTCCATTGTCAAGCGCTCTATCGCTGATCTAGATCGCGTTTTGATTGTAACTCTAGTTGAGAACTCGCAATGCTATCTCTATCATCATCGTTTTCCCTAGAAGCTATTTTAGAAGATATCTTGGGCATACTTGATAGAACAACAAAAAATAAATAAAAGGGGACGTCACCAAAGTTGTGAAGAGGGATTGACTGTCAAATGTTTAATGTCACGACGATCGGGGATTTCTTCGCCAATTTTTGCTCAATATAGCTTCAATTGAACGAACCAAAATGCGTATTTTCTCCGGTTGAGACAGATATTGTACCAGTCAAAAGACAAGTTGTGATGCGAATCCAATTGAAACGATCCAACTTGAGCACAGAAACAGAATTGATGCAATTCACGCCAAGTTCGAGAAGAATAAAATTCCAAATTAAGCACTGTATTGTCTGTGAAGTGAGTTACACGTAGTCCACATGTTTCGTATTTAGACAAATTCAAAACAACGATTAGGATATTCTACGGTACTGTAATTAACAATAATTAGAACAAAAATAACTATACAAACCCTAATTGTATTGCATCGTCACAGCAACAATGGAGCCAAATACTCCAGAATCAAATAATGTTCAAACAAAAGACATCCTGATATAAAAATAAGAAGAATCGGTTTACCAAAATGTCGTCCAAACTTTCTGTGACAATCAAAAATGACATTCAAAATAGCGTCCAAAATCAAGCAAAATACTGAAGCCCAAAATGGCAACCAAATTCCGCAACAATGACCGACAATTGCAGAAACAATAAATTAAAACAAACGTTCGACCGAAGTCGTGTAAAGGAAAGATTTACAATAACAGAAATAATTACAAAAAGAAAAGTTTTATATTAAAATACTGTAGGAAAATCAAACACAAACACAATCTATTTCACAAAATTCAGGTTTTGTAACTGGGTTCAAAATAAAAGGAATGTTGAAGGGAAAGGAAGAATTTCGAACTACATACTGCAGCTTCCTAAATAATAAAATGAGATCAACTAAATCGTGAGCATTAGATATACCTAAGTAACAGGCATACACGTAACTCTCTTCGTCTAATGCTTGCGTTCAATCTTAAGATAGACATAGATGATTTAGTATCTCAAAATCCATGTTGTTTCTGAAAAATCATTCCATGGTACTCGAGGTGCCTGATAACACTTTTGCTCAACAAATGATCCAGTACTTTATGAAACACTGAACGAAATGTCACAGGGCGGTAATTAACCAAGTTCTAACAACCGCCATCCTCAAAGATTAGTTTAATAATTACCGTTTTCTACTTAGCTACTCCGATTCCCGTATACACCAAGTGTTTAAATATATCACATAGTGGGCCGCCAACCTACAACTTGCATGTTTCTAAAAGAGCCGATGTTATTCCATCTTATTCTGAGGAATGGTTACCGTTTTTCATGCGTAAAAGCTTTCGCACAACCGTAGGATTTACATCTACATTACCTAGACGTTCCAACTATATTAAACCTCTCAAAGTTATTAGCATTGTTTTCAACTAGTCAGGTTCTCCCTTAGTTTGTGGATAGGTGGCTGGCGAACCATATTCCAAATCTGGTCTCACGTATTTGGAATAAATAATGCGAAACATTTGTGGAGTAATCGCTGAAAACGACCGACTAATAGCCCACCATGCGCGGTTTGCAGCAGCAGCTTTTCTGTTCGTATCCTTCTTGGATTTAAGCGATCAAGTCACAATTGTACCCAGGTCACGTTCAGTATCAACCCACTTCAGTTGATGATACCTGAGGAAGTTCGCACCTTCAAGCGTGCTTGGTCCCAAAAAGATTACAGCGCATTTCTGTCGGTTTACAGTAAGCTGACATTTTACTGTCTAATCAAGCAATTTGTTCAATTCATTCTGGAAAATGTTATTATCAGCAGAAGAGCTCAATGTACCCCTAAACTTTCAGATCATCCGCCAAAAGTAGACAATTCATATTTGATGAGTCGGGGAGGTCAATAACATATACTTTAAAAAGTAACGTGCCGAGAACCGATCCTTGCGGAACCTCGGAAGTTGAACGTGTAATCTGCGATTTGACTCCTTTAACCTTGACCTGTGTATGACAGTCAACAAGAAAGTCTTTAATCTAAGTAAGAACAGGTCCCTTTACACCACGAGCAGGGAGCTTGAGCAATAGACATTGAAACGGAACACGGTCAAAACCCTTACTAAATTCAATGAAGGCAGTGATCACCGGGTGACCCAGATAACGTTTCGCATACCAGTGCTCGCGAGCAGTGATGAGATTTGATGCGCATGATCGTCTTGGCGTAAAACCATGTTGAGCAGATGTTATCTGGTTGTAAGGAGAAAATCTTTAATCTGTTTTTTCAGCAGTCGTTCCAGATTCTTCACAGTATCAAAGTGAGGGTAACCGGTCGGTTGTTAGACGGATCACTGATTTCACCGCCCTTATACTCTGGTTTGACAATGCCGTACTTCCAATCTTCAGGTAACCTACCATACCTCATGGATAAATTAAAGATTAGCTCCAGTGGTTTGTGTATGATACTCGGCGATATCGGTAGGCAAACTTGGTTTTGATGAATTACAAAATGCCGAATCCGACGTTATTCGATTGACGCAGCGGAATGCCTTTAAAGACATAGTGCTAACTGAACCCTGCAAAGTCAATTTTTCATCGTTGAGTAAATTACGCCCTTTCATTGAACAGGGTATGTTGAATGTTGGTGGAAGCCTGCAGCATTCTGATCTTGCAGTTGAAAGCATTCATCCCGTAATAATTCCCAAGAAGCATAATGTTACTGACATATTGATTCGTAACGTTCATTTGCTCGAAGGACATTCGGGGCCAGCGCATACCCTTAGCGTCCTGCGCAGAAAATTTTGGCCAATCGGTGGACTGTCATCTATAAAGCGGGTACTTGGAAAATGCCTCATCTGCAAAAGGTTAGATGCCAGACCCGCATCTCAACTGATGTCTGATCTTCCTCCAGTTCGCGTTGCCACAGGCTCGTATCCTTTTGCCAAGGTGAGATTGGACTATTTTGAACCATTTGAAGTAAAGCGAGGTCGATCTGTAGAAAATCGTTATGGATGTTTGTTCACTTGCTTGCAGTCACGCGCTGTTCATATAGAAGTAGCCCTTTCTATGGATACCGATTCCTTTTTGATGGCGCTCTTCCTCTTCATTGGTCGTCGAGGTAAACCCCAAGTCATATATTCAGATAACGGATCCAACTTCGTCGGTGCTGAACGAGTGCTGCGTATTTGGTTGAAAGGATTGGAAAGCGACGGTTTATCGGAAAGGATAGGTTCACACAGCATTAAATTGTGTTTCAACCCTCCATACTCTAG
Source organism: Atriophallophorus winterbourni (assembly GCA_013407085.1). Classification (NCBI taxonomy): domain Eukaryota; kingdom Metazoa; phylum Platyhelminthes; class Trematoda; order Plagiorchiida; family Microphallidae; genus Atriophallophorus; species Atriophallophorus winterbourni. The sequence goes on from JACCGJ010003454.1 coordinate 16,082, forward strand.
TCATCGAGGAGGTGTTTGGGAACGATTGATAAGATCAATTCGTCGTGCTTTGAATGTACCATGCGCACAACAAACACCATCCTACGAGACCCTGCAAACCGCCTTAATTGAAGTTAAGCGGATTCTGAACAACAGACCGCTTGTTCCTATTTCTTCAGACGACATCGACTTCTTTTCTCGGTGTCCCAACGACTTGTTGCTGAATCGCTCAAATGATGGAATGCGTTCTGAAGATGGGTTTGTGGACAGTTACAAGAGAAATTGGAAACAATCGCTGCACTTGGCGAACGTCTTTTGGAAGCGTTGGAAGTCAGAGTATCTACCACTGCTACAGACAAGACATAAGTAGATCCATCGTTAACGTAATTTCCGCGTTGGGGATATCGTACTAGTGAACAATGTTGAAGCTCCGAAGCGTGCTTGGCCACTAGGTATTGTTGTGGACATTCACGTGAGCGAAGATAATTTAGTCAGGTCTGTTGTTCTTCGTACAAAGAATGGTTTGGTTACCCTCGATATACGGAAGATTTGTCTGCTGGAAGGATCTAAAGAAGACGAAAGCCCGGAGGTTGGCGCGGTGGCGCAAATAGAGCAAGCCCGAACTTCTTAAAGGGTCAGGAGCAAAGCTGGAGGACGTGGTGAGTCTATGTTTGGCAAACGTTTTCTCTATAAAAAGCCACATATGTTCAGTGATAGCAAGGCGATGTGGCGTGTGTGACTCGCCACTCAATGAAGTCATATGCCGTTTGTCTTGCGTTTTTTTGTGTTAAGATTGGAGTAGTTGGGTAGGGAGGCGGAACCAATCAGTTAATTTCATTCAGAACACCAGGTTTAGAAGGAATTTGGCGGGAGGTGTAAATGACGAAATGTTTGTGTAAAATTCCTTTTTATTTTCTGTTTGAACAATTGGATTCTTCTTAATTCTCAACAATTTTATCTTACATTGCTTTTGTGTACACATTTTCCTTGTGCACTTGTATTCCCCGTTTTGTTTTACTGAAGTAAATCATATTGCTTGTCTGCCATTAAAATTTCACATATTTTGCTCGTGGTATTTGAAGAAAACA
>JACCGJ010003458.1:0-10549 GCA_013407085.1 Atriophallophorus winterbourni
GGCAATAGCACCTCAGCTTTCTGCAAGTGAGGGCTGAACGTAGTCGAAAGAGTTCCCTCCTGGCCCTTTGAGCTGCAGCAGCACATTGGTCAGCCCACTTAAAGTTTGCGGAGACTACGATTCCTAGGTCCTTAGTAGACTTTACTCTACGGAACTCCAAGTGAGCTGAGGGCGTAGACACAATCATGTTGCCTGCCAGTGTAGAGAGCAAGTGACTCTTATCTAGGTTCAGGGGAAAGTCCCACTTACCCGCCCATGCCGTTACAGCTTCCACGTCACTTATCAGATCGGAGTTATCCGACCTACCGACAATTTTACTGTCGTCATCAAACATATAACAGAGTGAGCGCAGTTGGTTGGCTAGATCATCAATGAAGATGAGGAACAACAACGGCCCCAAGACTGAGCCCTGGGGAACCCCACTCGTTACATGCGCACTTGCGGAGTAAGTATCATCTACCATGACAGTAAAGGAACGGTCGCTAAGGAATGCTCGAATCCAGCACAGAAGGTTCCCTTATACTCCTAAGGCTGAGAGTTTGAAAAGCAACAGCCTATGGTTGACTGAATCAAAAGCCTCACTAAAGTCGAGATAGAAGACTTCTACAGCAATACCATCATCCATTCTCTTAGTAACCTCGTTTAGAATGCTCAACAAATTTGTCAGACATCACCTACTTTTTATGAAGCCGTGTTGTGCACCATTCAAAAGAGAGTGTTTGGTTAGATATCCACAAATTTTATCGCGGATCAATCTTCCCATAACCTTACATAGTACACTAGTGAGGCTAACCGGGCGGTAGTTTTTGACTGCCGAGGAAGCTTCTCCCTTATGGATAGGCACTACAACGGCTGTTCTCCAGTCCAAAGGAAGGGTACTTTGACTGAGGGATGATGTCAAAATTCTGTGATCGGCACAGCTAATATAGGCGCTAGCAGTCTGATCATTCGTGGATGAATGCTATCGGGCCCTGCCGACTTGTTGTAATCTAGGCTGGACAATAAATTCTCGACATTGTGTACCTCGAATGTTAGGTCAGTGCAGAGGGAGCGATCAGCGAGTACACATTGAAGTGATGGCGCAGAGGAGTTTGAGTTATAATCTCGGCGTTGTACGCCTTGAAAATGCGAGGAAAACAATTGAGCCTTCTCAGTGCTTGCAATGACGGCTGAGCCATCGTCCCTTCTCAAGGTACCTACACCTTTTCGTGTTGACCCTTTAGATTGAACGTAGCTTTAGTAACGTTTCGGATGAGTATGGGCCTCTTGAGCGAGTCTCATTTCGAAAGAAATCTTTACTGCACTTATCTTGGAAACAGCTATGTTTCGCGCTTCTTTGTAACGGGCCCAAGTTCCACATGAGGGAGTAAGCTTATAACGCCTCCATTTTGCGTCGCGGTAACGTACGCTACGGGAAACTGAGGCTGACCACCATTGAGGTTTACCTCTTTTGCGAACAGGTAAAAGAGGAGCGAATCGATCCTGAAGTTGAAGGATGTTTTTCTTGATCTGCCCCACATCCCATCCACATTGTCAATGTTTTGCCATGGCAGTAGCGCTGCTGCCTGTAATAGGGAAGCAATTTCGATCAATGGAATCTTCGAGACATCTTATGTGGGGGTTTACCAAATGACAGAAATAACTCGCAGGCTAACACTACGTGGTTGCTCCTTCCTAGTGGTGGCAGTGAGACCGAATTTTGTATACCGCTTTCAGAAGTTGAAATAACTAGATCACGAATAGACGGAGACTGACCCTCTCGGAATCTAGTTGGTTCGTTTACGTGTTGGTGAAGTGCATGGGAGTGTAGCCAGTCTAGAAAATCGTTCGCGATTCCTGGGGCATGTGAGGTTTGGTACTCTCAGTTTATTTCGGGTAGATTAAAATCGCCGAAGATTACAACACGTGGTGCTACGGCTAAAAGAGAAGAGAGCTCAATTTGAGAAAGAGCATCTCCTTCCAAACTAGTGCTCGGACTACGGTAGACGCAGCTTATAACTATACGCGTGCATCCATGCATGAGCAAGGCAGATATTATCTACACATTCGTTGTAGAAAAAGAAATACTTTTCTCGAAGGGAATAGCGTTATCGATAAGAAGCAACGCCCCTCCTGCTAGCTCACCCAGAGGTCGATCGCTTCTTACAGCGCTAAACCTATCCGCGATCAAAGCTGGTATGTGGTCATCATGAGACAACCAAGATTCCGTGAACCCACAATTTTGTAGTGGGTGTCGTCAACTCTACAGAGGAATTCAGCCCATTTATTTCTAATGTTACAAGCGTTTGTATAGAACAGAAGAGCACTATAATGTGAGGCCACACTCCCGGCGTTAGGGCTACCTATGATCTCTTTGTCCTCGGGCGTAATGCCCGTGGCTGCTTCGCGTTTTTTGAAGGCTGAATTTCATCAACAGATACAGCATTCGTTTTTGAAACAGACGACAACTCCTGGCATCATGGTCATGGTCTGAGTCACTACAACCCATTCACGATTCATCCTCTAAAGGACGTAGCACGACAGTGGCGCTTTTCAATGTTGGTGTATAATTCTCCTGTGTTAGCGTTTCGCCTCGGGAGCGAATTTGGTGAGCCACGATTTGCAGCTAACATTGACTTCCTACCTCAAAAATGGGCTAGAAGTTTTCAGGTGTGCCGGGGTTTCAGGTTGCACGATGCATTTTCCCTCGACGCAGTTGAGTTTCTCTGCTTTCGAAAGAAAGTTGTCACGATCACATTGCTTTGTGAATTCGACTACAATTGGCCGCGGCGATCTGGTAGATGCGTCATTTGGGCCACTCCTCCATTTCCCGACCCTGTGAACTCGCTTTAGCAGAGTAGTCGGTCTCATGCCTGAAGCACGGAGTAGGTCGATAACCTTTTTCCGATCGCTTTCGTTACGAGCCTTTGTTTCTTGGATAAAAGGCTCAACCTGCGTTAAAATAAGGACATTTTTTAGCCCGTGTTGAGCTAACTTGGTTTCTGGATTGCAGCTCAGCAACCACATTTCCTAAATGGTGGACTTTCCGAGCTAGAGCGCGAACATCCTTAGTCTGGCTAATGTGAACACCCCGATTTTCTTTAACCTTCTTCCATGGAGCCTATGTAGAACAAGAGGATAGCGATAATTTAGCCTTCTGTGATCTCAAAGGAGTGGTATGCTGGTTGGCAATAAACATGGGTAACTTCTGCTTACAAGGCAAGCCCTGAGAGTAGAGAAACACCACTATATCAGTTCGGGGATCAAGTCCATTCGTTTCAACAAATGCTGATCCAACGGGATTTTGAATTGTTGCTCTGATGGTGAAGAGTTCCAAGTGTTCACCACCTGCGTGGATAGCGTGCTTGCATTACTCAGCTTTAGCCTTCTAGTCTTCTGCAAATTAAGGTCATGTCCACGAGTCCTAGACTGACCTACTAATCGGAAGTACGAGAGGAACTCGTCGCCATGTTCACGGAAAACAATACGGCGTGTTAGGATCAGGTGAAATCTTTACCTTCGAATTGCTAGGGGGAAGAGTTTCAGTAAGATCCATTTATTCTCATACGCGAGTTGGCGCATTCCACGAACCATCTTAGTACCCCTCCTTTGTACCCTCTCCAAGTAGTCGTATTCGCCACCAGACGGCAGGAATGCAACGGGCAGCCCATATTCCAAAAGAGGACGAACATACGCAGAGAAAAGTGACTGGAATATTTTCGGGGTTATGGTTGCAAATGAACGACGAATCGCCCAGAGCATCCTGGTAGCGCTGCCTATTCTCCGACAAGAATCAGCCTTCGACTTCAAGGACTCCATAACCGGAATTCCTAAGTCATTTTCGACCGTCACTGCTCTAATAGGCTAACCTAAAGAAAGTAACCACCACCAGTGTCATCTGAGTCTTTGCACATGAACACTGTCTTGTCCTCATCTATAGGAAGTTACAAGCGATATTTCCAGATGACTAAGTCATCAACTGCTTGTTGCAGTTGCTTGTGGGAATCGCAGGAACTGACAGAGGCCCACGGTTCCAGATCAACTGCGAAAAAAAGACAATCGATATCTACCGAGTTCGGGATATCATTCACGAAACTTTCGAATAAAAATGGGCCAAGCACAGATCCCTGCGGCATTCCGAAGCCTGCTATCATGTCTGAAGACAAAACTCCATTCACCTCTACACGGTTTGATCGCCCTGAGATGAATGCCTCGATCCACTTAAGGAGACAACCTTCAATACTCAACCCCTCCAGCTTAACGAGCAATTGGCGGTGGGCACGCGGTCGAACGCCTCACTGAAGTCGATAGAAATGACATCGACCGCTTGAACAAAATCAGTCCAAGCACACTAACATTCTCGCGCCAGAAGCAGATTACTTACGCATGAGCGATTTTTGGTGAATCCATTTACTTGTGGACACCAAAAGAAAGTGCTCTATTTTCCTCTTGATCAACTGCTCTAAAAATTAACCGATCACAGAAGTCAACGTGACCGGCCTGTAATTAGCGGGACTACTAGGGTCATCACTCTTGAACATAGGTTTAATAATACCCTGTTATCATTCTTGTGTCAAGACCCATAAGTTTACGGATTTCTTAAACAACCTGACCAGCGGAACTCAAAACATTTCTGATAGCGCTAGGAAAACCAACGGATGAATACCGTCTAGTGCTGGCGCGGATTGTGTGTCTAACTGTTCCAACAGGAGTCTAACAGTCTCTAAATCTACATCAAGATCAGACAGTACCTCACTGTTATTAGAGACAGAAGGGGGATCACTGTCTTCGAGACAGTACACGGGAGCATATTGCTTATCCATGGCTTCAGATTTTAAACCATCCTCAGTAATGTGTATCTCATTAGTATCTATCAAATTAGGGATATATGTCGACGTCTTTGTGAGGTGACGAATGTATGCGAATAGCTGTTTTGGTGCACAAGTAGACTCGTCAACCAATCGCTGCTCGTACAACATACGTTTTCTGCGTTTTAACGAGGAGCGAAGGTTTCTAGCTTGCCGATAATTGTCATAGTCAGTGGCGTTTTTCCGGCTTGCGAATATCGACCAGAAGTTTTGACGTTGCCGCAAAAGTTTCCGCAGTTCCTTGTCAAACCAACGAAGACCTTCCGCCTTACACCGACGTGTGAATAACGGAACAGCCGACTCGATAACTGTCCAAATATTATTACGAATCACCAGCCAACAATCTCCAACATCAGCTGATTGATCAATAGACTAATCGAGATATGAAGCAACATCCTGTAGCCTACCCGCGTCTGCCTCCCAAAAATACCTTCTGGTAATTGGATCTGGTAGCCAGCCAGTGTTGCGTTTTCAAATAAAACTTAAAGTGGCATTATCACTACAGCCTGAGGGAGCATCAGTCCGAAGCTGAGAAATATCGGACTCCGGTGAAATAAATACCAAGTCCAAATGGACTCACACCCAGTAGCGCCTACTCTGGTCGGATAGGAAACATGCTATTCGAGGCCTAAATCAACCACAGCGTCCAACAAATCCTGGTCGGATGACCCAGAAACCTCCTCTAGCGAATTTCAATAAATACTAGGAGTATTGAAATCGCCAATAATCAAGCAGTTTGAGGACCTATCATATTGACCTATCGGTGATATCAGAATATCTGCCTGAGTATTGGGAGAACGATAAACGATACCTATCGTGACAAATGAAGCTGCAGTCCTTATACGGTTACATGAACTCTCAGCCATACCGGCAATCTGCTGGAAGCGAGCCAACACTGCGACGGAAATATGTTGTTGGAAGTGTAGGGCAACCGTACCACCAATTCTAACGTCCGTTCGATCTGAGCAAAAGAGTCTATATCCAAATATGCCCAGCTCGGGATCATCCTGCCCAGGTGAGAGCCAGGTTTCAGTCACTGCAATGATCGCTGGTAGGTCCTGTCTAATCCGATCGAAGAGTTCATCCAGTTTGTTTCTCAAGCTCATCACATTAAAATATATCACTTTCAAAGATCCAGATACCTCCGAATGCCTATAGTCAGAGGTTTCAGCGAACTTTGGCCTCATTTTTACAATTCGAAAATCCACCATGCGCAAGTCAGTTTCACCTGCGGCTCTACGGTCGCTAATCTCCTGAGTAGCTTTTCGCATTTTCACACGATCTCCCTGAGAGTGATCACGCAGGAGTTGCAGTTCACTATTCTTTAACCTGTAACTCCTCTTTAGCAGTAAGGTCAGTTGCTCAGCTGAGTATTACACAATGTTTATCGATCTGGAGCGTTCCCCTGTTGCTGGCCTGCGGCCTAGGACAAACGCTGTGCGAACCGTATACCCTTTTCACCTTTGTCGAAAAGGGGGGAAGAGCAGAAGTTAAGAAATCTTGTTCCTGTTTAATCCTGTCTATCGTCAAAGCACCTGTTTGCTCCGGCGCATTGTGAAGCATAATGCAGGATTTTCTACTCACATCAGTAATAAAGCTCTGGTATTTATTCTTAACTGCTTTACCTATCTGTCGTAGTTAGTGAACATCTTTAGGCTTTTGAACTTTCGTTGCACCGGCAAAACTAAGTTCATCTTTTGAACCGAGTAAAGGCAAGAGAGCAACTTCCGAAAAAGTGCGTACATCTTCAGATTGCACGCAAACTTTGCTGAACACAAGATGCGTGGTGGTTATCCTCCTTCGAGGGTGAGCCACTATTTACAATCTCCCCATCAATACCTTCGGAATTCTTAGTAGAAGCCGTGTCAACTTAAACGTGAGTACATGCGAGCTTGAAACCAGTCGGTGGAAGGCATAATTTACATATCGTGCGAATGATATGGCATGTATTTTTCGGGAGCCAACGATACATCTTGTCTTATTTCCATCACATCGAATTTGTATCCAGATTAAACATATTTCACATTGAACAGCTTTAGCGATATTGAAGATCTTTTTCAAACAAACCAGACAAGAATCCCCACAGTGAGCAGCGGAACCCCGATCCTCTTGAGGCTTCCTTGCAGTCGGTGCTGCATGATCTCCTTTTGCAGATTTACGAGTCGTAACCATGTTCAAATCCATTTAAAATAGAATAAAAGTTCTTGTAAAAATCTTGAAATAGCTGTGATATCCACAAAAATATCAAAATATCGTAAGAAGCAAACGTCCACGTTGACCTTGAAAATTCGATAGAATGAAAAGACGATGGACAGCAGTTTATTTTAACATAAATGAAAAAGATTGAAAAGAAACGCATTTTGTTTCAAAAATGATTTCAAACACGTTTTGTTGTTTTTTACAATAAATACGAATATATTTAGTCTTCAGGAAAAGAGCACCTGCCACCCTTCGTCCAGCACATGTTTGAACGCATTTACTGAAGTTGCTGAGATGAGTTCTACGGGGAGTGAGTTGCACGCGTTCCCTACACGGATGATAATTTAGTACTTTCTGGATTCCAGCCAGAGGTGCTGTTTACTTAGCTTAAGACTGTGCCCCGTGAACCAACCAGAGGAGAAAACCGAAAGAATTCATCGAAATCGAGACTTCTTAATGCTTTGACAACTTTAAAGGTTTCTATAAGATGCCCCTCAAGTTACATCCTTCTAAGCGAGAATAGTACAAATGCTTAAGGACTATTTTCATAGTTCGAGTTTGCTAACCCCTCGCTCATGCGAGTGGTTAGCTTCTGTACCTTTTCTAGCTGCACTACATCATTCTGGTAATACGGCTTCCAATCCTGGATGCAGTATTCTAGATGTTACCTTACTATTGCCTTGTAAAGAGGTATAGCACCTCAGCTTTTCAGCAATTGAGGGCTGAACGTAGTCGAAAGATTTCCCTACTGGCCCTCTGAGCCGCAGCAGCACATTGGTCAGTCCACTTAAAGTTGGTGGAGACTATGTTTCCTAAGTCCTTAGTCGATTTACCATACGGAACTCCGTGTGGACTGAGGGCGTAGAGACAATCATTTTGCCTGTCAGTGTAGAGAGCACGTGACTCTTTTCTAGGTTAAGGGGAAAGTCCCATGTCGTCACTGCTTCTACGTCATTTATAAGATCGGTTTTATTCGACCTACCGTCAACTTTTACGTCTTCAGCAAACATATAACAAGGTGAGCACAGTTGGTTAGCTAGAACATCAATGAAGATTAGTAACAGCAACGGCCCCAATACTGAGCCCTGTTTGAGAAGCAACAGCCCGTGGTTGACTGAATCAAAAGCCTTGCTAAAGTTGAGATAGAAGACTTCTACAGATATACAGTGAAACCCACCTACAACGAACTCGCTTACAACCAATTCCCGCTCTGAACGAACACATCATAGTTTCCCAAATAAATTCCTTCTTAGTAAGCCTATTTAAAACATTCGTACAACGAATCTGTTCGTTACGAATCTCGCCTATGACGAACACTGTACACGTTCCCGACAGCTATGTTTGTTCAATAAAGTTCATGCATACAACGAACTCGCTTTGTCTTGCCTTTAACCCACAACGCTCCATCAAGAGTGGCCTGCGGTGCGCTAAGAATAGAACTGACAGCTTGGCGAGACACAGGCAGCCTAGCCTACAGTGTGCTAACTGACTCGCACGCACGCAAAAGAAAATAACGTGAATTCTCTGTGATTGGTAATCACAGACTATATGACAAATTGCAATCACTCAGGCAGACACTTCATTCCCTTCTTACAGTTACACGGTGGCTGACAGACAACGAAAACGAGAGCAGTTTAGCCTAGAGAAAAAAGGGAAATTTTAGCTGGAGTGGAGAATGGTCAAATGACAAAATCTGAAATTGCTAAAAAATATGGCATAGCAAAATCAACGCTGGCCACTTTCCTGCATCAGAAGAAGCAACTCTCTGAAACATTCATGCAATTCGTTTTAGAATAAATTTACTATTATTAACATGAACTTGGAATTCATGTTGTGATCTGTGTGCTGTGGCATCATCTATTCATCAAATGCTTACACGCATGCAGAAACACAAAGGTAAGACATTCTTCACTACTTTATTGTTTACACGTGTACAGAAAAACGGCGCCAAAATCACGTCTGACAACGCGTTTTACTTACAACGAACCCCGCTTTCAACGAACATTTTGCTCTCTCCCCAGCGATTCGCTGTACCCGGGTTCCACTGTACCATCATTCATCCAGAAATGGTATGTCTCGATGAAGCATTGGTAAACATGTTCGTCTCTCCTTTGCAGTAACGAATATCAGTAGAGCATTAAGAATAATTTAATCCAATTGTCGAATCTGGCGTGTCGAATGATGATTGATCTTAGAATGCTAAGCAAAATGTAGCTATTTGTGATCCGTATAAAATGATAAAGTACAGATCTGGCAAGAATTGACGGAAATATCGTTTGGCTAAATAGATTGCAATTTATTTTTGACTAAGTGTGCAGTATGGAGTTTGTGGCGATTAAGCTTCTGTGAAAAATGCCAGTGGATGAATTGTGTTTTCATGATGTCGATGTTAAACAGCCCCCACAAAAGAATTAGAAACATGGGTCGTCGATGGTAAAGGAATAGTAGGGTTTGAATCAATGAAATTTATTTAGTTGTCACTGCAAAGACCTTTTTAGACGCGGTGAAATCTTTAAGTGGCGTTTGAGAAATGCTGAAGGGATTGAGCTCACAAGTTAAGAGATGCATTTAAATATCTTTCACACGATCCACCGCCTTCTTGCAGTGATACCAAACTACCTTTTATTGATCCACATCCGGTTTTTCCTTTGTGATTAACTACCAATGATACTTATTCGGCTGCCGAGCTGCTTTACAGCAACACCATAAAACATTTTCGTCCACTGACCTCTTTCTCAGAAGCTCTATCAAACACAAAAAAGTTACAGCATATTTGGCCGATATGTTTGCGTTATATTTACAAATACGACATTTCATTCACATCGTGGGTAGTCGCGACCTTATGCTTTGTACGGACCGTCTAAAACAAGATTTCGTTGAGCCCAAGCCGCCAAATTCAGCTAAGCACAATTAGTCTCAAATCACTAGTGCCTTGTAATCCTCATCTGCCTAATTCTCCCCTTTTCACCCCAATCCTCCAGTCCCTTTCGGCCTCGTCACAACTCGATGCGGTAGACACGTGCATTAGCAGAAACATCCGGCTGAATATGTGAGTTCGTGAACATTTCGAGCGTATTTCATCCATTCTTTAAGCATAGCTAACGCTCTGATTGGAAAGTGATTCACTATTTTGAATCTTTCGGTTTTCTGAATAAATGTTTCGGCCTTGCATAGAAAATCATTTTTTGCATTGTTGGCTTCATTCGAATTAATGCTTGTGAAATATTCTTTATGCCGTTAAATATAATTTTGAAATTTCAGAATATGTTTTCTTTTGGTATTTAAGAAATTTGCATCCCTTGCTTTCTGAGGAAATTGTGATTAACGGATATTTCATCTTGTTTTGCGTAATCTATATATTGGTTGCATTTCTTTCACTTGCTTGGGTGGCTTGATCTACTATCGTTGGATGTACTGAACTTTCTTTGGAATGTCGCTTAGTTCGTCTTTAAGTGAGTTTATTATTTTAGTTTTGTACTGCTTTTAGTTCAGACATATTTTGT